>MU224034.1:1567979-1581507 GCA_018584345.1 Thuja plicata
TTTCTTAGTTGCATTATCATGGCATATTAGTTTAGATTTCCTTTTATGCAATAGATTAACTTACATTGTCATATAGATTTGCATTGCATTGCATACATTTGGTTTCATTGGAGATATTGACATTCTTGCCCTTGTTTTCATTGTGAATCTCTCATTGT
Organism: Thuja plicata; assembly: GCA_018584345.1. Lineage (NCBI taxonomy): Eukaryota > Viridiplantae > Streptophyta > Pinopsida > Cupressales > Cupressaceae > Thuja > Thuja plicata. Next base: position 1,568,138 of record MU224034.1, read on the forward strand.
ATAGTTGACTAGCAAGGTCATGAGTTTATAGCTCTAGCTGAGAGCAATTTTACAAATCTTGCAACTCCATGCATAGAGAGCTATGTATCGATTTGTGAGGGCTCATTCTTGAGTTTCCTTGCATGTAAGGATTCATAGAAGTGCACTACTTTTGTGTGTATAGGTGGTAGAGACAACCTCCTGGTTCCTTTCTTATCTGAAACTAGAGGAAGGTCCCTAGGATGAGTAAATTGGGCCCAAGCAGTCCTTGCGTTCCTTTGTGGTGATATACTTTAAACACTTTACCTTTGCTTCTCCATCATAGAATGTACGAGCAAATTCCATTGCAATTTCATCATTAAACCCATTTAATATCAGAAAAGAATTCAACCAGCCATAGTTTCTAAATAGTGGCTCACATACTGGGTCCTAAAGCAAAGCATCATGAATTGTGGGTTCATGTCATATAGGTGGACCTCCCATGGGTGTGTCAACTTTTTACCCTTGAATTCTGCAAAAACAATCCTCAAAATTTGTTGAAACTTATGCCTTAAATTCTCTGTAACTGCTTAAATTCCAGCTCCCATGCACCTTCCTGCAACCTATACCTTCTGTGACTCAATCTTCTTGATGTAGGAGCATCTTGGGTTTCTTGGCAATCTTGCATCAACCAAAAACAATATTTCCTTTCAGTTTTTTCTTAGTTTGTTTCAGTTGGCAGTTTCCATGTTTTTAGTAGCGTTCCTTCAGTTTGCATAATTTGCTTCTATGAACCTGAGGGTTTGTTTTGGACATCATGTTTTACTTATGTCTGGGTTCACACCTCATTTGGATACTTTGCTGTGGAGATATTAAAGATTCATGGTCAGTTCAAAGTGTTCTTCATGTTCTTACGACCAGTTAGAGTTTTCTGATCCCGCGAAGCATTTTCCCGATCAACAAAGCTTAGTGGCTCATATCCTAATATTGTTGGATCTTTGGCTAATGTCTCTCTTAGATTGCGTGTCATTTCAACAACTTGGCATTGAGATCTTCTTGATTTGGGTCCCGACCTATATTTTTGTATCACGTTTTCTTTATCTTGGAAAATCTGTGATAATGCTAAGGCTTGGAAAAGCATGTTTATTGTTCATTGGTGAGTTGCTTATGATCTTGTGTTGATTGTTTCTGTTGTGTTGACTCTTGTTGCATGGTTGGACCATTTCCATTGGGGAAGCTCTGACCATGACTACATTAGAGCGAGATCATTCTTGTGATTACAGATCCGTGTTCCTGAACTTGCGAATCCTTCGATGTGTTGGTTGTGGGGTGGCAGAGAGTGGGTTTGACTCGCACTAACAAAGGACTTACACGAGGCGGTTAGGGAGGGATTTGTTGCTGGTTGTTGGCTTGTATGAGTTTATATGAGTGAGATTTTTTCCTGCGATGGTAGATTGTTGTTCCTGAGCTTGCGAAATCTTGGATGACTTGTTGTGGGCTGGTAGAATGTAAATCTGACCTATGACTGCAAAGGATTTGCGCGAGGATATATCAAAAAGGAATTGTTGATGTTTGTGAAGCTTAGAATGGGTTGAGGTCCTTGAGACATCCTGTTGGTGAATAGATCACCAAATCGAGGCATGTTGTGAGCATGTTCAATAGATCGCCGAGTGAGAGGCAGTTGAGATCTTGCAGTCAGATCGCCGAGCAGAGGCAATTTCATCGTGTGAAGGTAGAGATGTCATTGGATATGATGAACCTTGGAAGTGTAAAGAAAATGTTTGAATACCTTAGAGATGTGATGAGGTTTGAGATTCGTAATGCTTTGGTTGGTTTGAGGAGGAATTCTAAACCTGAGACAGAGTATGAGGAAGCTAATGCGGAGATGAGGAAATTAAGTTAGCATTTACCGATTCAGAGGTGAATCATTTGGCCTGTTAAGAAGATTGTTCAGAGGAGGAAAAGGAAAGCTAGAGTTACTGCTGAGAAAGAGGTTAAGCTTGATGAGGTATGTACACCTATGAATTTTGACAGAGATTTGTAGAGGATAAGGTAGGTGGTTATGGGTGAATTTCATAATTTTTTGATTGGATATGATGAGAAAATTAAGGAGTGTCTTGTTATTTAAGGTGATAATGAGAAAGTTGAGGAGTTTGATGTTGTTGAAGTTGGATTTGAGATTCCTTTGGCTGAATCCGATAACCTTGTTGGGACAATTGCTGAGTTTGATACAGTTTGCAGTATGGGTGTTACAATTGATGAGATTGTTGTTGGTGAGTATGAGGGGACTTGTGTTAAGGCTTTTATTTGTGATTATGTTCATGATGCTGATGGAGAGTTGCAGACTGAGTTCTTTCAATTGAATGCTGACTTGTTGCAGAGATTACCTAGAGAGTGTGAGAGAGAAGACCTGTTTCTTGATTGGTATTGGTACTAATCAGATTGATTGTGTGAAAGAGGATGTTATTGCATATGTTTCAGTGCAGGTGTGGAAAGAGGGATTGTATATCCTTGACAAAGATGAGTATTTGAGCATGAGGATTGATATCTCTAGAGTGAAGATGAAGATTTATTTGAAGGCAAAGTTGCTGATGACGAAGGAGGATGTATGGCTGAAGGATAGAGATGGCGGATTGAGTAAGGTTAGTGAATTTATTGTTGTTGATGGACTGATAGCAGAGTGTGTTCAGAGGTGTGACGAGTGGCTGATGATAATAAGTGGGTTTGTGAAGAGGCGTGTAGAGCTTGTGCTTAGTTATATTGGTGATCTATTTGGTTCTTCTTGGGGATTTGTTTGCTAGTCTGTTTCAGTGTAGAGGATGTGGAAGTCAGATAAGAGAAGACAAAGTTTTTGTGTGCGAGTTCATTTTCTTAACCATGAGGGTTGGGAAGATGAATGTCAAAATGAAATCTTATGATTAGTTGTGGATTTCTTCTACAACTGCAAAGTGAGATGCTCACTTTTCAATAACCCTAGGTGTCTGATGCAGGATCATCTTGGGTTTCTTGGAAATATTTCATCAACCAAAAATATATTTTTCCTTTCAATATGTTCTTAGTTTGTTTCACTTAGCAGTTTATGTATTTTTAGTAGTGTTCCTTCAGTTTGGATCATTTTCTTCTGCGAACTTGAGGGTTTGTTCTGGACACCATGTTTTACTTATGTCTGGGTTCGCACCTCATTTGGATACTTCGCTATGGAGATATTAAATATTCATGGTCAGTTCAGAGTGTTCTTCATGTTCTTATGACCAATTGGAGTTTTTTGATCTCACAAAGCATTTTCCTGATCGACAAAGCTTAGTGGCTCATATCCCAACATTCTTGGATCTTTGGCCAACGTATCTCTTGTATCACACATTATTTCAAAAACTTGGCATCGAGATCTTGATTTGGGTCCTGACCTATTTTTGTGCATGTAATTAGGCATGTATGCCTTGAGTGTAGACCAACGTATGGCTAGATAATCTAATGTAATTCTTAAATCTGTGATAATGTGAAGGCCTGGAAGTGCATGTTTATTGTTCATTGGTGAGTCGCCTATTTTATTTTCTTGATTGTTTCCGTTGTGTTGACTCTTGCTGCATGGTTGGACCATCTTTATTGGGGAAGATCCATCCATGACTGCGTCACTTAACAAAATCCTTATGTTCTTTCTAAATTTGGACTCACACGTATACAAAATCATAAGAGTTAGTCATTTTAGGGGAAAAGATGGCGACATCAGAAGTTTTTATGAGGGCTACATACGAAAAGATTTCATGTCTTTGACTATCACATCAATTCTTTTCAAAATTAAATTTGGCTGTAGTTTAAAATCGTGATATGCCATTGCATCATACAGACATGACATGACATAACTTGAACTTGATGTGGATATGCCACAACACAAACATTCCCCGCCCCCAACTTAAAGAGTGACATTGTCCACACATGTGGAATGGAGAGTGAGTTTGAAATTACCACTATGCAATTTATATACATTAATTAAATTATGGAAAAATAAATGCATCTATCAGTTTAATAAATACACATGCATACCTTGCGCCTACATGCATGCTTGAATGCGATCATAAATACACGAAGTGCTTGATTGTACCGAGCAATAATTGTTGTAAAGTATCATGTCAGACGATAAGTACGGTGTGATTATGATGTGAAGTGGAAGATGGGTGATGTGGAAGACAAATGGAGTGAGTTAGAGGTGGTATGATTATTGTGGAGAAAAAGTACACCCATGAGACGTGGATATATTTATTATGGTTGCATGCAAATGAGGATTTAAAAAGGTGGAACATGAAGTTTCCCTACTTTTGTTGCACGAACTTCAAAGTATTTGTAAGTTTGGAGTTGCTGCAGGAGCTTCGCTTTTGTAGTTGGCTTGTGGTATAACCTCAATCTATGACCATTCACCAATAGCTTGAATATGATACGATCAATATTTGAAAGATGAATGACACCATTGTCAAAGACTTCTATGATCTCATATGGACCGAGCCATTGTGTTTGCAACTTTCCCATGACCAGTGTCCTTGTATCTTGAATCATACAACAACGCCCAATCACCACTGGGGTTAAATTTCTTGTCCTTTATGTACTTATCATGCCATTTCATTCTCTGATTCTGGACTATTTTTGTTTGTTGCAGGGCTAACTTTCTAAGCTCATCCAAGGCATTGATTCTTTCTTCTTGTGCTTTGGAGAGATCCATATCCAATTCTAATGTTGTTTTCAATGTTTTATGTTCAAATTCCACAGGCATCATTGTTGTTTTCTCTAGAAAGCATCTCAAATGTTGTAAAGCTAGTGGTTGTTTTCCATGTGGTCTTGTAGGCCCAGACCGTGTTAGACAATCTGTTTGCCCAATCTTTCCTGTGGATTGCCACTGTCTTAGTTAATATGAATTCAATATCTATATTTGGAAATTTGGCTTGCCCATTGGCTTGTGGGTGATAAGGACTTGACTTCCTGTGCCTTATGTTGTATTCATTGACTAGTGCTATGATCAAATTGGAGGTGAATTAGGAACCTTGATATGTCACTATTTCCCTTGGTACCCCATAACAGGTAAAGATTTCCTCATAAAGGAATTCTGCAACCTTGTTATCTCTGGCATGCTTCACCGGTTTAACCTCAACCCACTTTGTTACATAGTCAGTACACACCAAAATAGATGACTTACCATTTGAGGGAGGATCAATAGGTCCAAAAAAATTCAATCCCCACTTATCAAATGGTATAACAATAACTTGAGGGTACAATGACATCTCATCAGATTTAGTAGGTCTTCCCGTCATTTGACTTCTGTCACACTTCCTAGTATACCTCACTGCATCCTTGTGTAGAGTAGGCCAATAGTATCTTATATTTAAGACCTTCATTGTTGTCCTCTTGGCTGCGAAATGCCCCCACAGGGCTCATCATGACATGCATGAAGGATGTCATAGGTCTCATCCTCCATGACACATCACCTCATGACTTGATCAGGCCCTGTATAGAACAAACAACCAACTATCCAAGAAAAAATGAAACTCTTTTCAACAAGTAACCTTTTCTCCTTTAGAGATAAATGACTAGGGATTATATTAGCAACTATGTAGTTAGCTATATCTGCATACCAAGGTGTAGGAATAGAAATGAAAAACATATGCTCATTAGGAAAGGAATCATCAATAATTTGATAATCTTCCTTAGTTTGTAGCCTAGAAAGAAAATCTGGCACTACATTTGATTTACCTAGCTTATCAATGATGGTAATGTCAAACTCTTGCATCAAAAGTAACCATCAAGCTAATCTACCTATTATTGCAGGTTTATTCATAAGGTACTTGATGGACGCATGATTTGTGTGTACAAAAATTTGATATCAAGTAATGTAGTGTTTGAACTTGTTAAGGGCATAAGTGATTACTAACAATTCTTTCTCTGTGACAATGTCATTTAGCTTTAGCCCTTGCAAATTTTTGCTAATGAAATAAATGACATTTTCTACAATACCTTCTTTTTAGCCCAAAACTGCCCCAATGGCATGGTTTGATGCATCTATGTGAATATGAAAAGGTATTGACCAATTAGGCCCTCTAAGGACAGATGCTTGGGTAAGGACTGACATAAGCTGAAGGAAAGATTCTTCACATTCAAATGTCCACTCAAAATATGCATCTTTAGTTAGTAGTGTATATAATGGTCCTACCATTTTGCTAAAGTCCTTGATAAACCTCCTATAATATCCTGCATGACCCAAGAAGCTCCTTACATCCTTTGGTTTAGTAGGGATAGGAAGGTTATGAATAATTTCTTTTTTTGCTGGATCAACATGAATACCATCTTGAGAAATATAGTGGCCTAGCACTACCCCTTCCTGCATCATCATGAAACACTTCTCACTATTCAAAGATAGATTGTGATCTTGACATCTCTGGAGTACCTTTCCTAGATTTCTCAATGCTTTGTCAAATGTACTTCCATATGTGGTAAAGTCGTCCATATAGATTTTCATACAATCATGTGAAATATCTGAGAATATGCTACTATCTGCTCATTGGAAAGTGGCTAGAGAATTGCACAAGCCAAAGGGCAGAACATAATAAGCATAAGCTCCTCGCGGACAAGTAAAGGTGGTCTTTTCCTGATCTTTCTATGCAATCCCGATCTGGTTGTATCCACTATAACCATCTAGGAATGCAAAATATTGTTTCCCAACTAAAGAGTCCAGGACTTGATCTATAAAGGGAAGAGGAAATTGATCCTTTATGGTTGCAATATTCAACTCCCTATAATCTACACAAACCCTCCACTTTCCCCCTTTCTTAGGAACTATAACAAGGTGTGACACCCATTGGCTATCATCGATTGGATAAATAAACCTGACATCTAGCGACTACTGCAATTCTCCTTTGACTATCTCTCTGAGTGCAAGGTTAATTCTTCTTTAGGACTGTCTTATTGGCATACTATCCTCCTTGTAAATTCAGTGAGTGCACAACTCGGGATCCAAACCCTTCATGTCGTTATAATCCCAGACAAATGCTTTCTTATAAGACTACAAAATTTTTGTCAAAGACATTTACGGTTCTTGAGTGAGCTTGTTATTGATGCTCAAACATCTACCTGGTGAGATCTCAACTTGCTTAGTTAACTCAATCATGGATGCCTCTGTAAGGTATGCCATTTGTACTGTATGCGACAACAATGTATGAAGCATATCTGTAGCTATAGGAAAGTATGATGAACTAGGAGCAGGGAGGATAATTTGCAATGAACATGGTTGATGTGATAAACAACCAAAATGTTGCTCATCCACTCCATAATAATTTTGAAGAATGTTGCTGAATACATCATCGTCTTCCTAAAACTGCAGGAAAGGATCCCTATCTATCATCACGAGCTGCACCACTGAGTTAATTTCCTCTATGTCATCCCCTAGGTCTAGGCATTCTAGTTGAGTTAAATAAAGTTGAGGCGATAAAGAGTATGTTTCTTTGTGGTCGGACCATCTGACATAGTCATGTCTCCTGGCCGACATCCAATGTATGCATCTACAGTAGCTAACCAAGGCCTTTCTAAAATGATAGGATATCCTCCCAATGTGGCTTTAGGAGAGAGTATTATAAAATCAGTAGGGTATTTTTAAGAATCCAATGTGACAACTAGATCCTCTACCATCTCATCATGCTTAACAACAGAACTATCAGCTAGTTGCAGGATAGTAGGTGTAGGTCTGAGATTGGTGATATGAAGATATTGCATGACATCCTTTGTCATCACATTAATGGCTACCCCTAAATCAATTAAGATATTTTTAACTTGAATACCATTAATGATAACCCCAACTACAAGAATACCAAGATCAAAATACTTGGGTACTATCACCTTTCCAAGCATAATGTCTGCTAACTGATCTAGGACATGCATGATTTGAGGATGTTTCTTCTTTCTCCCAAGTTTCTTCAAACAATATTATTTAATGACTTTACCCTAAATAGGGACATGTTTTATAGCTTGGAAGAGAGATATCTTACACATAAATGCTTGAGTTGGTCTATTATATCAAAGGTTGAATCATCTTTTGGTTTGGGTACTTCTAATCTTTGAGGAAATGGGGGCAGTGCATCAGATTGTTTTGGAACCTTAGTTTCTTTTATTAGGTTTGGTTGGGTAGGTTCAACAGTTGTAACCCCTAGTTCCAATTCTTCCATAGACATCTCAGTTATGATTAGTGAAGCTGGTGCTAGCAATGTTGTTCCAAACCTAAGGTGAATATCACTGATATTTACAAAATATGCAAGGTACTAGTTAGGATTTGCGGAATAGACATGCTATTGTTGTGGCTTCTTGTTAGGATTAGGAACAGGTTGAGCAGGTAACTGAGTAGGCTTAAGGGAACCAGTATTGGCTGCAAGAGGTGGCATTAAGGCTGGTTGCTGAGGCTGCTTAAGATAGCTAGCTAGTTGATTTTCCCATTGCTGACCTCCTCTCCATTGTGAGGTTTTCTGCCAATTACCTTTAGGTGATTTCCATGAACCATGAGATTGTGGCCAACTTTCTTGAGGTTGCTACCAGTTCCCTTGAGGAGGCTTCCACTGGGGTTGCAGGGTTTTGATGATTTGGCGAAACATTTGAGGACTATTCCAAGATTGAGGTGGATAACCTCCCAAATTTGCATTGTATAGAGGTTGCCATTGATTATTATATGTATTTGAATAAGGACCACTAAAAATTAAGGGGTCTTGTGGCATACCTTTTCTTGGAGCACATAGTCTTCTTTGAGCGATGAAGGAAAGTTGGTCATCATCTCCCTCTACTGGCTTGAATTTAGTAGGAATTTGCTGGCTCTCTATGTTAACCACCATATTGCATCTACAATCCTTCTTCTTCTGTCTGCAGTGAGGGCAATATTATGCTAGCATTGCTTCTGCCTCCTCATGCTTCTTCTTGGCTTGCATTGTATCCAACTGAGTGGCCATATTGTTGATGATGTCTTGTTTGAAGTTTGACAGTAGGTTTGTGATTTTTGTCCTTGATACTCCATTAGTCGATGACTTGCCAATAGTAGGTTGGTAGCTCTTCCCTTTTTGACAACTGCTCTAGAGTAATTCAAGCATATCTTCTTGAGATCATCCCAAGATGCTTGAGTGATATCTCCTCATCCCATCAAGTCCAAGACTTCAATACAACTTTCATTGAATCCCCTTAGGAGGAGGAATTTTTGAGATTCTTCATTGAGTTGATGGTGTGTGGATTTTTGCAGGCTAAATAGGAACCTTGAGATATAGTCCTCCAAACTTTCATCTTATTTTTGCTACATTCTGAAGATGTCATCTCCTCTCATATCTTTTCCTCTGCAATATTCTTTGTACTTTTCTAGGAATATTGTTTTCATCTCTCCCCAAGTATTCACAACATCTCTCCCTAGACCCATAAACCATCTTAATTTTGATTCCTTCAGAGTAGCAAGAAATATTTTAAGATTATGAGCATCAGTGGTGTAATCACAACGTCTACAAAGGATATCAAATTCAAAAAGGAATCTATTAGGATCCTCTGTCACTAGGCCATATAACTTAGGAAGAGCTAAAGCAGGGATATTCTTAAGGTTATTGTTATCATTTTGATTAGCGATAGGAAATGGAAAGGTAGGAGGTGGAGGTATAGCCATCTTGGGCTGATGTTCTATTTGATTCCTTGGTTTAAAAACTACCAAAGAAAGTTTATCACCAACTTTGTTTTGATCAAATGGGTCCACAGGTGGAGGAATATAAAGAAGAGAAAAAATGTCAGCAAAGGTATTTGGATCAACTGGTTCTTCTTCCAAGGAAGAGGAAGTAGGGGATAAATTTGAAATAGCATCAGCATAGGGGTTCTCCTCTTCTTCTTCTTCTTGGGGGACAAAAATATCACCTTCCTGGTTACTAGGATAGGGGTCATTAGGAAGAAATTTTCCTAAGGCATCTCTTCTTCTTCTTTCTCTATGCATGCAGATTGTGATGGTTTTAAATTGATTTGAGCTGAAATAGAACTGAACATTAACTGAATCTAAGGAAAGCTAAAGACAACATTAAAGAGACTAAAAAAATTAAAACTCATGGTTGTTATGGGTCCTTAGTTTGACACCATCCCCGAAAACGACGCCAAAAATATTGGACTTCCCAATTAGATCAATAACTAGGTTGTAAAACTCAATTCAGGGATTGGACATCCAGGCTAAGTAGCTATCTTTCTCATGGAGAAGGCTCATTTATTTGTGAACCTAGGGAACATGTACTTGAAATGGGCCAGCACTGTATGTGCACTAAGTCCCTACTTAAGCTATGCTATCCTACAACTTGAAAGGAAACAATATTGGAAAGTAAATGCTTGGAAATGAAGTACTCAATTGCTGAACAAAATCTACCTCTGGAACTAAACTCATGCGAGTAACTACGACGATATTCAGGATAGACAGATAGGGAACTACTCTGTCTGCATGAACAGTCATAGGAACCTATTTCCAGTTGCTGTAGGAACAAACAAACTCCAGAATAACTACTACAAATGAAATGAAGTTAATGCTTAAATGAAAAGGGATTACTCACCCAGTGCCCCCCCTTGGATGCGTATATCCACAACTCAACTAAAATTTATAATCTTATAATATCATCATTTTATTCATTCATCCAAAAGTGTTGTTACACATCATAAGCTGAAACTAGACTGAAATTGTACTTAAACTCAAAACTAGAATGCTACATTACATTAAGTTATGCTTCTGTCTAACCTTCGATGAAGTTTTTAGAATCTTATTTATAAAAAAAATACTGCTAACAAATAAACTAACTAACCAATCAATGCCCAAAGGCATAGGCAGATAAGAGTTATTACAGAACTAGGAAAAAGGAAAGCCATCCAACTAATTAGAAATAGTTAGCTGTCCATTTACACAGAGTAAATATAGCTTATCTGCTACTTCCTAGATTTGTTCCACTTTAAGAATGACCATTAAAATCCTTTGACTTGCTCCAAATGAGCTGTAATAAATCCATAATTGACAACTTCAAATGCTACTACATGCTGAACTGTATTGACTTGGTCCTCATGGCATGATCCTTCTTGAGCGCCATCTTAACCGGGCTGCTTCATTAATTGTTCCTACATCATGGCATTAGTATGCTCAAAGATATGCAACATATATATCCATTTATTGTCAGAATAACATTCAAGCCATAATTAAGATATATATATATATATATATATATAGATTGTAATATCTAAAATTTGGGTTATTTGAAGGATCTTCTAAGTAAGATTTGCATAATGAGAATTGCATAAAGAAAGAGATCCTAAGTCCAATTTCTATCTTTTACACTAAATTATTATGATAAGAAATTGAGGAAAGCTTGCAAAGAAATAGTGGGATACGATACATACCTCATAATATAGAAGATCTGGAAAAACTCATTTTCTGAAGCCTGTATTGAGTTTCTAGAAAATCTAAAGTATGACACGAAACTAGAACGCAGAGACAAACAAAACCCAAAAATATTTTTCCGTTCCGATGTCGTCTTATGAAAAAGGTCGACCTTGACCCACAAATGTCACCCTGGACCCAATAATGTCGAGCCTGACCTGCACAGTGTCGATAGAAAATCTATTCACGGATCTCAGTAGTTCACTGAAAAGGGTATCCAAATCTGGTCTCAAATCTGCTGTTTTGTGCCTGTAACTCCCGAAAATAGCACCTGCAAATATCTGAAAAAGGGGTTTTGGGGTGGCTATATAGGGTTTTGCCTTAGTCAAACCCCCGTTTTGGTGATCTCCACCTCCATGAATAGCCGAATATAGAATGTATGTGTGTGTGTATTGCTCTTTTGAAAAGAGTCTTTATGTTAGAAACACTGAGAGGGGGGGGGTGAATCAGTGTTTGTCTTATTGATTACTTTTCAGCAACTTAAACATAAATCAAACATACATAGAATGAAGCTTAACATAACAACTCATAACACATGATATGATTACGGGGAAACCTTGATCAGAGGAAAACCCTGGTGGGAATTAGTACCCACAAATATTGTACTAAGTATAATGAACTTGTGAGAGTTTCTTTGCCCTGTTAGAAGCAGTCTTTACAATATGAGTACAATGACCTGGTTAAAAGTCGGACCTTGTTAGGAGTCTTTTATAAAAACCTGTTAAAGGTATATGGCTCACTGCCCAATAAGATGAAGGCTACAACCTTCTGAAAGATGATATGCACTATATCAGAATGAATTGCTGTGATGACATTGTTGTCTGATCAGTTCCGTGTATGCGCGAATTCTCTTACTCTCTTAAAGAGCTATATCATATACTGACTTCATAGTACTATCCCTCTGTATCTTCCTCTTACATGATAATCAACACTCTTATCATATCTTTACATTTCATACTTATATATTCAAATCCGAATAGGCGCGACCCAAAACAAAACACTAGTTGGCCCTAAAACAAAATATACAATGCTTCTGAACAAGTCGGCTTCAAGTGTGTTTACTACAATGTTAATTACATCATTACAAAAATATAACAAAAGACGCTTAGCCATTACATCACAAAATAATACACGCTGATCAAAACACTTAGTCGGCTTCCATGCTCTGTCTCTTGGACTGTTGGTCTATTGATCTGCTTGTAACTTTTTCGTACTGTAGTTCCATACTATGCATGTCTGGATGTATTATGTACACGTGTCATACAACTTATATCTGAATGTGCATAAGTTGAATCGATCTCTCGCATGTGCGCTGATGTGCTGATCGCTGAGTATCTCTGTTCTGCCCTATTTTCTTTAGTCATTTTGTCTTTTAAGATAGAGACTAAGTATGACTTTGTTTCCATGATGACAACACAAAATGAGTCATGCATCCTCAGGTAGTCAACTTGCCAACAATCTTCCCCTTTGTCATTTATGGCAGCAAAGGAATGTGGCCAAGTTACTCAAAATGACTTAACACAAAAAATGACTGTATAACATCATATATACATATACTTCTCCGCATATACACATTCTATATTACTCCCCCTTTGACATTAATGGCAAAGGTGTACAAAAAATTGTAAGTCTACTGCATACTTACTCCATATACACTTCAGGGTACACAATTTTAAGAGATTGGATCTCTTTTTGCCAAAATACTTTCATAGCATCACCTGTTTGTAGATGCGCACACAATGCATATGTCAGCTTCTCCATTTTTATTAGATCCATGCAGGGACCTTGATCATATGTCACAATAGTGGCATCAATTTGTTTTATGTTCTCATTGAGGATTGCTAAGGATGGCGCAAGTGCATTTCTTAACTGTGTTTGCCTTACCCTTATCTTGCTGATTTCTAACTTTGCTTTCTCAATTTTATCTAACTGCCCTTGGTAGACATTGTTACATATGTTCATGTCT
>MU224034.1:1621219-1634078 GCA_018584345.1 Thuja plicata
GTTCTAAAATGTCTTTAGACTTGTGTTCACTAGAAGGGAATGAACTTTTAATATTTTTTCCTAGTGCACAACCTTTACAAATGCCAGAGTATTTTGATTCTATATTAGGTATTCCTAAGGTTATTTTTTTATGATAGGTAGAGCACTATAACCTAGGTGACCTAACCTCTTATGCCATAATTCATTGTTATGAGAAATTTCATGGTTTAATGCAAATTTTTGATCGCAGAGTAGTTTATATAAGCTACCATCTCTAGATCCTATTGTTACAACATTTTTTATACTTGAATTTTTAGGCCAAAGAAGAACTTTATCTTCATTAAATGTGACTCTATATCCTTGATCAGCTAGCCCTGAAATGGATATTAGGTTCCTTTTAATTCCTAGTACAAATAGAACATCTTTTAGATGTAATGTTACCCCGCTTCCTAGTTTGATTGAACAGGTCCCAATTCCTTTCACGGGGTAGGTGGAGTTATCACCAATGGTGACTTCTTTAGAAGAATATCCTTCAAGATCTTCAAAATGATTCCTATATCCAGTTATGTGTCTAGAAGCTCCATTGTCAATTATCCAGGTGTTCTTATTTGTATTAAGTCCACTTGATAATGCTAGAAAGAATAGTGAATTATCTTCTTTGGTTTCAGTTATATTTGCTTGTCCTTTATTTCTGGTAGGACATTCTCTATGAGTGTGCCCATATTTGTCGCATCTGTAACACTGAACCTTCAATTTTTCTTTCTTATAAGACTTATTTGAGAAGTTTCATTATCAGAAAAATTTCTGTTTCCTTTCCTCTTGAAGAACTTCTTTTTGTTGAAAGTATTTGTTTGTAGTGCTTGAATCTCACTTCCCTTATTTGGTCCAATCCCTCTGGATATCAATTGAGTTTCCTCTTGTAAGAAATCATTTTTGAGTTGGTCGAATTTAGGCAAAGGAGGCCTTCCACTGATACATTGAATAAATGACTCCCATGATAAAGGTAATCACCTTAGAGAAATTAGGGAAAGATCAACATCATCAACTGTATTACCGATGGAGAATAGTTGATCCCTTATCTCAGTGATTCTTAGAAAGTAAGATGTTATTGTTTCTCCCTTATTCATTTTGATATTCATCATTTGTTGTTTTAGAGTTAATATCCTGCTTGCAGTATTCATCTCAAATGTATTTTGAATGGTTTTATAAACCTCATAAGCAGATGTTAACCTCGATATGCTTGGTAATATTGAGTCTTTAACTGAGTCAATGATTAGCTTCTTGGCTTTATTGTTTCATCTTTTCCAGATTGCTTTTTCTGTCTCATCTTCATGTATTTTAGGTTCTTCCTCTATGTAGGATTCTAGTTCTAGTTCTTGCTTCAGAGTATTGATTCAAATCTTCCAAGATATGAAGTTTGAGGCTCCTTCAAGTCTGTCCTCCATCTTGAGTGTGTGAGCCATAGTTTAAGAAACCCAAGTATAAAACTTCCTGATGATTTTATATATCCTTTTTGTCGATTCTAAGAACTATGATTATATGAATCTCAATCGTCGATTTAGATGACTGCAGTTTTAATGTGTCTCTATCGTCAACTTATAAACTATTATTTAATAGTTCTCTGTCATCTATAAACTGCAATTTATGTTTCTGCTGTCAATTTTATAGACTACAATTTATTTTTCTGTCGTCGATTTTATAGACTGTGATTTATTTTCCTTGATCTGATTGCAGTGAGGTTAGATGCTAGGATCCAAATTTTATTTAATACAGATCGCTAATGTCTAAGAATGCAGATCACCGATTTCCTTGGACAAGTTGCAGATCGCCGATATCCTAGTGCAAGATTTCAGATTGTCGATACTCTTGTGCAACCTATAGATCGCCGATGTCTTGGCTTGCTTGATATTTTATTCACTTTTCCTTAACTTGGCTCTGATACCATGTTAGGAATATAGGATGAATAGGTAAGTGAATAATATGCTCTTGTTGATGGACTGAGGAATGCAATGGCCTTTGTGATTGATTGATTCCTCATTCCAATCAAGCATATATATTATACACAGGGTTAGCAACTTGGAGGATCACGAATCTTCATGATGTACATTAATTACTAACTAATATGATTATTTTACTTAACATCTCTTAACTGATCAGCTCTAGACAAGATCAATCTGCATAGGAGGAGTTTCTAGAACAATAAACATAATTAACTATTAAGAGTGATCTGTATTAACATTACAGTCCATATTATAATATGACTGTAATGCTAATGCAGAGCATTACATAACTGATATAATTATATTTAATTGTAATTCTATCAGACATTAAATCTGATTGAAACTATATTTCAACAACATGTGCATCTATGAATACTTCCCCATTTTGCAAAAGAGTAACATAATTACAAATTATAAAAGGGTGCATGATACATTTATGGGAAAGCTCTATTTTGAGTTGTCCGGGACCTCTGCCAAAAGGATTAGCACAGAAGCCCAAGAGTTTGTGACCAAGTATGGGAGTTTATATATTTAGTTCTCTAAGTTTACCTACATCAAGGTTGGCGGTTTTGAAGATTCGCCCACGAGATTGCCAAAATATGCTTTTGATTTTTTTATTCTTGCTGAAATTTGTAGACAACTTACTACTATTCTTAAAAGATTCATTCTTGAAGAAGAATGGGAAAAAGCCTTCCCCATAAAATTAGGTAAACTTTCATGTGTGTCCATGGCAGATGCAATAAGCATAGGGAGTGACCTATGACACTTTGACTTCAAGTTCTACACTGAGAGGGCGGGATTTGATAATAAAAACTATGCCAGCGGAAGCCTAGGGCTTAGGTCACACATGTTCCCTGTTCCCCATCTCGAAGATTTTTGGGAAGATTGCACTAACGAATCCCAAGTGAAGGAAAGAGAACACAACAGATTATGCATATCCCAAATTTTGTCCATGAGGTTTCCAATTAATGTAGAGGGAGTAATTGATGATTGTTCTGGTCTGATTGAACCAAGTTTAAAGAAACCAACTGAACATGAGGATATGTTATTGATTGGACCGTGGATGATGAAGACAACATTGAATAGAGAACACAACACATGATCCACTTAACTAAAGAATGACCGTTAACAAAAAAGGAAACAAAGACAGTCTAGTTCTAAGTCAGTTGAAGTTAAAACTTCCTCTTTGTCTTCCCCTCTCTCTATTTCTAACCTTTCTACACCAATTGATAATGCAGGTTCCTCAGGAAAGAAACGAGTTAAGAATTCAAAGAAAAAAGGCTACAACAACTTGTGCGCCCGTGGTTTCTTCTCAAAGGATCACAAGATCAAAGACTAAATCCAAGATCAAAGATAAAATGGCTCAAGAAAATGTGCAGATAATCAATCTGGATGATGAAAAATTTGGTGACATGAGTTATCAGATAGTTGAGGATGAACAAGCGGGCAAGGATATTTTTGATCTTGATGACGTGACACTGGATATCATGGATACACCAACAAAGACGACTGAATAGTCTGCTGCGGTAAACACAATGCCAAAATGGCTAACCTCCTCTATAAATAAGAAGTGTAGCCTTGTTCCCATTTCAGTCCCTGTGCAAGATATTGTCAGCAAGTATGTTCAGAAAACTCCCAAGACCAAAAAGGTAAAAAGCACTGCTCGAATGTTTGCAGATGTGAAGACATGGAAGTGGACCGCTGAGGTAGCTACCTATAGGCCAAAAGAGGGGGAACATGAACTTGCAGCTAAGGATTTTGAGGTCACCAAGGTTGAATTGGGGACTATGGACCGAGAAGGTAAAAATCATTTGTTCAAGGAGACAATAGATCAAATGCTATTGACTTCTTGGCAAGACAGTAAAGAGAAGAAAGAGATGAAACAAACAATTGTGTCTCTTTCTCAGTTTATAAATACATTTTGCAACTTTGATGCTACTCCTTTGATTCAATCTCCACAGGTTTTTAACTCAAACTCTGCTGAAAGTAAAAATTTGTTGAATCGAGTTCAATGTGGTCGGGTTCTGGTATCCTCTGTTGATGAATGGATAGATGAGGTGATCAAAAGTGGCCTCAAATACCTCAAAGACTCCCAGGGTGTCCTTCATGATACTGAAGCCCTAATGGGGGAATTGAAAACTGAGCGACAGTTATGTGACAGAGAAGAGGAGAAATGGGTTTCGACTATGACAAAGTTCCTAGAGATCGAAAGGTATGGCTATGTCAAGTTCTGCACATAAAGGTCTTTGAAGTCCTCTGATGAATCAAAATTCTTTGTATTGAGAAAGAATATAGGCTAGCGTATTTCTACAATCAGAAATACTATAACTGAAACTAAAGACTGCAAAGTTGAAGCTAAACGAATTCAAAAGGCTACGCTGAATGAACTGAAAATTATTAATTTTACCTATACCTATTCGGAAAGCTATGTAGATCAAGAATTAAAAGGAGCTCTGGAAGCTTTTGAAACTACCATGAAAGCAGTCAAGGAGAAGGCTAATCCAAAAACTACATACCTCACACAGATGGCTAGAATTGAGTCCATGCTTTACTTGTGCATCGATCAACTACCCGGGATAGTAGAAAGAGTAAAAAATTTAAAGTGGAGAAAAGAAGCTTCAATGGCTAGAATCCTGAACTTGAAGATCCTGCATTTACAGGTCGCAAAGGATCTTGTTCAAGCGCACAAAGAGTGGAAGCCTACTCAATCTGTCATCGATGAAGGAGGAAGCCCTGCCAGAAGTGAAGAATGTGCCACCGAGAAGGAGCCCGATTTAGATGTTTAGTTTTCTTTTATTTGCATGCAAACTCTTAAGGACATGTGTCCTTTTAAATTTGGTTCCGTTTTAGTAACTGTTTGTTCGAGAGGTCGGGTTTTCAAGGAGACCTCTTGGTATGTTGAAACTATAAATAGTGCAGTTAAAAATTGTGGAAGGGTTCAATTTACTTTCCAAGACTAGATAATTTTTGGATTGAGCTATAGTTTTAGATTTTTGACAGATACTTGAATGAAGCTGGTTTTACTGTGTGAAACAATATTTACATCTTTGCCTGTGCAACAATATTGAAATACATTACGATTAAGTTTTTAAATCTGTGTTGTTTGGAACGAGTGGTTGAGTGTTCTATGTTGACATTCTAATTCATTCTGTAATGTACCTTGAGAAATTCACAGTAGCTTGATTTGTTCTATGATCTGTTACTTTATTTTCAAATCATTGTTCTTTAAACTTCCATGCAATTTCCATTAGCAGAAAAACTGTTCTTTTTTCTCTTCTTTCTCTGTTTAATTTTATTTTCATGCAATAATACTATTGTGCTTATCATCTAAGAATGATAGAGAAGCCTTTATAAGCTCCCTGGTTAAAAGCTAAAATTATAAATTAGTGTTAGAAAAATATTGAAAATCAATCCTAGGGTGCTGTACCTGAGATAAAATTCAGAGGGAAGTCATCAAAAGACACTTACCCAACTGTTAGTAACTGTTTGTCTTTCCAGAGGGTAATAGAATTATTTTGTAAGAAGAATTTATCGAAGGACAAAATGTTCACTAACAATCTCCTATCAATTTTTGACTTAGGGATCTGATGCAAATCACCTTTAAAAGGTAGAGATATGCCTCGCCAAGATTTTAATATGTTATCATGCCAAGAAGTGAATGTGGACATACAATTCTTATAGTTTTGCACATGTGCATTTAAGGCTTCTGAAATGGACTTTTTGATAATTCCTTCAACAACCTGGACTGGAGAAGAATTTTCCTAAAAATGCGCTTATTGCGCTCCGACCATATAGACCAGACTGCTGTTATTGGTATTATGCTCCAAATGCATGCAAAAAATGAATCTTTGAATAACACTAATCAACTTTGAAAAAGGTCCCAAATTGTGTATGGTAAAGAGTTAAAGAAACCAATCTTTAACAATATAAAACTCCAGCAATGATGAGCAAAGAGACATTGCAAGAAGAGATGATAAACATTTCCATTACCTCATCACATAGAACATAGTTAAAATGATCAACAACTCCTATCCTTGCAAGTATGTCACTGCTTAAAACCCTTTTACACAATCCTAACCAAGCAAAACTCCTTGTTTTTGGTGTTATCATGACATTCCAGCAGAAAGAGTAGGCCTTACATGCCTGTATTTGCAGATCCTTGTGGAGGATGACTTTGTAACCTTGTTTGATTGAATAACAACCATTCTTTGATTGAACCCATATAATTCTATCAAGTTTATTAGAAATAAAAACTACTTTTTTAGCTAATGTATAGTGTAATATATCAATCCGGATCCTTGTAATCCGAGTTTTAGTAAAATCTTTCCATGTAGCTCTACCTGTAGCCTCTTCCACCAAGCTTATGTAATCTATCAATCTGGCGCCCCACAGTCGTGAGAGGGTTGGGATCGCTTATTGCAACTCTTGGATGTCCTTTAATGGAGGAAGACCATTCCATGAGTTGTTCAAAAAATGAGCATCTTCATCATTATTTACTTCCCATGAAATGTAAGAAGTAACAACTTTCTTGCTAGACATCATGAAATTCCACATGGTTGACCCATATGGGGGGTTCGATATTGTGAAAACTATAGCATGGTTCAGAGAATCTAAGTATTTAGCTTGCATTAATTTACACCAGCTCGAATCTGATTTAGAATACATTTGCCTTACTAGTTTGCCCCCAAAGGCAGTATTACGCTTGGAGAGATTATGCAGACCAACTCCTCCATTCAACTTGTCTAAAGACATGCCTTCAAGAGATATCAAGGGAATCTTCTTCTCATCATTCATATTCCCACACCATAGAAAACACCTAATCAACTTTTCAATCTGTTCCACAACTTACAGGCGTCAATAAATATCAACAACACACTAACAGTAAGGGTGCTGGCTATTACAAGGATAGGGCATAAATGACACACTAATAGAAATCTAGTAGCCCAAATCAAAAGTGGGAAGACAACTCACCCATAGCATGGGGAGGAAAATGAGAGGCTAAAACACAATTATGTCTACCCCTACTTTCCTATCGGCTTTTCCCCTTTCCCTTACACCTAAGCACTAGTATATTGTTCCAATAAACATTATAGAATCAATATTAAATGATAATCAATTTGTAAGTATTAATAATAAATGTCAAAATCTTAAATTTGTTCTATTATAACAAGTTTTTAAATTTTATTAAAAATATTTTAAAAATTAAATTAACTAATTTTTTAATTATAAAAAGTGCTTGATAAACTTTTTAACGCAACCAGTGACGTTGACACAACACACCCTCTAACTCCATGTGAAATCCTTTTGACTTTGAGTTATGAACCAGTGAGGCTATAAGTGAGGGACCTCATCCCCTTATTACAAAACTGAGACCCAAACCCACGAGCACATTGGATCTACGAAGGCACAAGCCCACGATCACAATGGCCCAGCAGAAGTTTGAACCTGGGTGGGACAACAACAACACCACCCCTTAACCAACACAGTAAGTAGTGAACCCAAATTAACTAAATTTTAAATTTTAAATTCACATAAAAATAAAAATTATTTTAAAAATTCATATTAAAATATTTTAAAAATTAGAAAGAATTATGTCTTTATCTTTTCAAAATATTCTGTTTATATTTTTATAATAATTATTAAAAAATAATATATATTAATATTCTAAATTAAAATATTATATCATAGTTACCTATAACATATTTTTTATATACAATTTTTATAAAAATGCAAAAAGTCAATCCATACAATTTTATAAATTTCAAAGTTGTCCTATACGATTCAAAAGTGAAAAACGGCCAAACGGCCATATAGACCATCAAAACTATTAAAAGTAATATACCTACTTCTCCCTTCACATTTTTTGGATTGAGGCAGATAAAATTGACAATTTCAGTCGCATATGAAAATTTCAAGCATTGGAACTTTCTGTCAAGCTTCACTGTCATAAAGCGATCTTATCTGTCAATGGTCAATCAAGAATAAACTATGAGCTCTGATTCGCGGAACAAATTCAAAACAAGCGTCTCTATAGGCGGTGATTCACAAATTGTACAAGTAATCTGTAGCCTTTACGCGTAAATCAGGCGTGCTCAACGAATCGAAAATAAATTTCAAATTTTGAGGGTTCTTACGGGGATATTGCATCGGGGGAAAGTTCTGGCATCGGATTCTACAAATTTCGATCTGGTTTCATAATTGAAATCTGCTGTTTCATCGAGGCGCGGTGAGACCTAGAAATTATTGGAATTTGCACAATAATGTGGTCAAAGAATCGAAAATAAACTTCAAATAGCGAGGGTTCTCACAGGGACATTGCATCGGACGAAAGTTCTGGCTTCAGATTCTAAGAATTTCGATCCGGTTTCACAATTGAAATCTCCTGTTTCTTCAAGAGACGCGATGAGACCTAGAAATTATTGACTTTGTACAGTAACCTGGTCAAAGAATCGAAAATACATTTCAAATAGTGAGGGTTCTTACAGGGACATTGCACCGAACGGAAGTTCTGGCGTCATCTTCTACAAATTTGCTGTTTCATCAAGAGAAGCGGTGCGACCTGGAAGTTATCGAATTTGCACAATAATGTGGTCAAAGAATCGAAAACAAATTGCAAATTTGGGGGTTCTTACGGGGATATTGTATCTGACTCAAGTTCTGGCTTCAGATTCTACAAATTTCCATCTGGCTTCTTAATTGAAATCTGCTGTTTCATCAAGAGAAGCGGTGCGACCTCGAAATCATCGAATTTGCACAATAACGTGGTCAAAGAATCGAAAATAAATTGCAAATTTGGGGGTTCTTACGGGGATATTGTATCTGACTCAAGTTCTGGCTTCAGATTCTACAAATTTCCATCTGGCTTCTTAATTGAAATCTGTTCCATCTGGCTTCTTAATTGAAATCTGCTGTTTCATCAAGAGAAGCGATGCGGCCTAGAAATTATCGAATTTGCACAATAATGTGTTCAAAGAATCGAAAATAAATTGCAAATTTCGGGGGTTCTTACGGGGATATTGCATCTGACTCAACTGGCTTCAGATTCTACAAATTTCCATCTGGTTTATGCTGTTTCATCAGGAGACGCGATGAAACCTAAATATTGTTGAATTTGCACGATAATGTGGTCAAGCATTAGGTATAGAAGGATGTTGGAAAGGGCGCTCCTGTTGTGGCATTGGCTTTGCATGCCGCATTATGAATGGTAGAAGAAAGAGAGGCGTCAGCGGTTCGAGACCCCGGAGGAGGATCTTCTCGTGGCGGTGGCGGTGGCGTTGGAGGCGATTGAGGCGGCGGGCGTGGTGGTGGAGCTTTCGTTGGCGTTGGTGGTGGCGGCGAGGGGCCTGGTGGTGGAGCTTCCAGCGGATGAAGTGGAGGGAGACCACCTAATTCCACAACTCTCTGTTCCATTCGATTCTTCCGGCTCCTTCCTTCATTCAATTAATTAGTACACGCCAATGGCAGGTTATCATTATGGCTTTTATGGACACTTATTGCTTTTCTATGATTCAATATAATTCATTTTTTGTCATGAACAATTCTAAGCCAACTGCATGATGCCTCCTCTTTAACAGTTGTAATTTTTCTTTATTTTATACAAGTTGTCCTTTTCTTTTTGTTTGGAAGATGTTGAATTGTATTTGGTTATGTTAGCTAAAATGAGTGGACCCTGAATATTCATGACCGGCTAAACATAGGCAAGCATAGCAAAGTAGTATATATCATGGTTTGACCATGGTTAGAAGATGTATAAACAAATGGTTAGCACATGTTATTCCATTACGTGTGGGGGAGAATCGTTTTTAGGTGGAAGAGACATATGTGGAGAAAGAATCTTTTGGTGAGAATCTAAAACCTCCCTCTTGTCTTGAGTGATACGAGGAGAGGAGCCCAAAGTAACCAAAAGAAGCCTATTTAGAGGAGGACCCACCACTTATGTAATGATGGAGAGGTTTAACAAGAAGGTAGAGTAGCAAGTAAGGTCTTCTTTTAGAGGTTAGTGAAGTCCATACTCATTAAGTAGGGATAAATGATAGCATGGTTGATGGTTGTGAGAGTAGTTGTGTTACTATTGAGGGTTTTGTGGAGAGTTAGAAAGAGTTAGCTTGAGAAAAATGTGATTCATGGTGTATTGTCTTAATGATTTAGTTTAGAAAGTGTTGTAGGTAGTTGTGTTACTATTAAGGCTTTTGTGGAGAAAGTTTGAACAAATCATGATTATGGTGTACTATCTTAGTGGTTAAGTTTAGAAGGTGTTAAAGATGAGAGTAGTTGTGGCACTATTGAAGCCTTTGTGGAGGGTTAGTAAGATATAGTTTGAGCAAAACTTGATTTATGGTATGATATCTTGGTGATTAAGTTCATAAGGTGTTGAAATTATCACAATACATTTTTTTCTTGTCGTTTAATGTGAAAAAATACCAAATTGAAAATATGCTCTTTTTCAATAGTTTCAAAATCCCAAGAAATAATTCATTATATAAATAATCCAATTTATACAAGGAAAAGAACAAACATATTTTGGTGACCTTACATAATCCTAAAAAAAGAGCAACCTATCAATTGATGGACTTAAGATGAACATGAAAAGAGACTCAATCCAATTCCATGCACTTTTAGAATGAGGGAAGGTACAAAAGAAATGTTTGAAAGTCTTAGGTTAGGCACATGCTTCAATGCTTGATATTTGGGATGAGAAAGCGCTAAGTGATGACTTTTTATACTTGATAAAATATATGTAACGCATCGTCCGGGAACCATGAGAAATTAACCTAACATGATACTAAGAAGATGAATTTTTTTCTTAAACATTAAACAATACAAATGCGGAAGCAAGCACACCATAAGTTAAGACATTAAACTAAAGTGCATTAACTTATTTAACATCCCAAGGATTCCAAGACGTGATGTTACTTTTAACAACATTAACTAAACTACTAAGACCAACCAAAACATAATTACATGATATATCCTACGTTCATTTTAAAACCCAGACTGAAGTGTGAACTAGGAACACCAATCATACGATAAAGTAACACATCTTTGCAAGCAATGGTACAATCAATAAGATACAACTAATACATCATGACATACATGATAATACATCTTCCAGTGTACATGCTGCATGAATCACAATAATGAATCAAAATACAATTACATAACATCTCCTGAATGGATGTTTCAAATCGATACATGATGGAATATAATTTATGCATCTCAAGACAACAATAAGCGAGTATCAAAATAATGAACATGGTAGCAACATCAAGGATCATCCAAGCACAATATCACGAACATCAGATCTTAATGGTAAAGAGAATCACTACCACCCAACCACGTGGAACCCTGAGGTCTACCCCATCGTGCTGAGGAGATAACATTTGACCCCACAAAAACAAACATCTTAAAGAAAGGAAGACTAATGCAAGGGCTTATTGGATGCAAATGGTACAAGGTAAATAAAATGATAAATCACAACACACACATAGAGGCACCAAAATACTCGTAGGAGACCTAGGACACATATAGGGAAGTGTCATCACATCGTCATCTACTTGAGTTACCTTGGATTGGTCACTCTGGACCCCATACCCTCAAACAAGACCCATGTGGAACTAGTATTCCTTTCGTGAAGACAAGAAAATCAATCATGCCAGATCACTACGCCCCTTGGGCGGACAAGCATCATCTCCCACTATCATCCTTAGCCTAAACTAGCACTCAAGACATGGGCGAGGCACTTATTATCTTATTAATGTTTCTCCTAATAAATTTATTAAGTTTTCACTTATTAAGCTACCTACAATGGGTTATCCTGGGAGCCACTTTAGGGCCCTGACGCCCATTGTAAGCCACTTCCCCTCTATGCTCCTAGATAACCTACCCTAATGCTCCAACTGAAAACAAAGAAGGCAAAACCAAAACAAATAAAAGACTTTTTGTAAATAGTTAAATCATGAAAGTTGCCCAAGAAAAGTGCTGTAGCATAATAAGGATATCACATCATATGTAAGGATCCAAGCTGTCCAGACTCATAATGGACATCTCAATAAATCAATTACCAAATTTTTATGATTATCATATCAGAACATCGATCAACTCCTCAAGTACAAGGTCATCAAATTACATCACTCTCTAAACATGGAGTAAAACATAATCAAGAACGACCATCATTCAGATCATAGAACAACCACAATAGAAGAAACAAGGTGACCAGGTTGAAAAATAAACCTCAACACAATAATAAATATCACAATTTTGAGGTCATATAAAATAATGATTGAGAACTCAACGATTACATGAAATCACTCACAGATGCACCCAAAACAACACATGAACCAATCGTGACCTCAAATGGTTATGAACTTTCCACTAATAAGAACCAAAAAACAAAAAGTATAAAAGAACTTCAAGTCTCAAAGACACAATCCCTTCCTAGGGCATTACTCTACCCGTAATCGATCATCAACCAAAAACAAAAACCCAAAATATATTCTGATGCAGGAGCATCATATGCTTCTCAGAGACACATTGGAGGTCCAAGTCATCACAGAGGTCATGGAGCATCTCCTGAGATCAATTGGGCAATCCTTCAACCAATCATGGCATTTGAAAGCATAAAAAGTCATAATTTTGTATGATGCCTTGATGGACTGCAATGTTGAAAAGTTGTAATTGATCCATGGAATAGGATCTAGTGGTTGTCTAGGGTAGAGAAGTCATTTGTTAGGGTTTAGTATGAAGTTATAATGATATCAAGTCATTTCATAAGTTGGCACATTCAATAAGTCCTTTAAACCATAGTTTATTGTTTTAGAAATTCAAATATTTGAATGTAACAGTTAGGAGGTCATTTTGGAGGGAAACTCCATAGTTTAAAT
>MU224034.1:1654344-1687277 GCA_018584345.1 Thuja plicata
AGACTTAATGCTTCAATGGTTAAACTGAAACAAAATGACCTATTTCTAATGCAACTGAATTGCAGATTTTCAGATCTATTTACTTACAATATCTTTCTGATAAATGTATCAATACAATTCCTTTGTAATTAACTTTTTCTGCTCTGTGATGCTGTGCTTCTCTGTCCATCGGTGTTTGTAGAATTATTTAGCTCTCCCTCAGCTTGATTGATCAGAACTACATGAAGTTAATCCTTCATCAGCTTCTTCTTCAACATCTTCTATTAGTTTACTCCCCCGTGTATCTGATTGATTATGGACCACCACAGAGAATGAATTATGCTTATCTCTTAAATAGACATGATATTCCTTAATTCTTGGTTCTTGATTCTTGGCGTGAAAAACAATCCAACCAAATTGATTTCATATCTCACACCTGCATAGGGTAGTAAAGAAGTCTTACCACCACCTCTTGTCTTTCGCACACTCAATTTACCACTGCTACAAGACTTCATCTGATCAACACCCAAAGTCTTCTGCTACTTCACTTTACCCTTCATATTATCCGATACTAACTGGGTCTCAGATCTACCTCCAAGATCATTCTTCAGATCCATATCAACCCCTGTATTCTTCTTCTCTGAACAGTAACTCTTCACAATGCTAAGATTCCTTGCACTTTTCCCCTCTTCCTCCTTCAAGGGAACCAAAGTAAACTTTGGCCCTTCCTTCTCTATTGTGACCAAGTTACTTCTACAAGCATGGATAGCTCCCCTATCATATTTACAAAATAGAATATGACAAGCAATCATAGAAACAACATCACACAATGCCTCATCTCTGTAAGGCCCAATGTTGAAGCTTACGAATCATTGTTCTTTCACCTCCACCATGTGATCATCTTGAAACCAACTTATCCCATAAGGAAAAGGATGTTTAAGCCTTTTCAAGTCTAGCTTTTATACAATCTCTTCTAATACCAAATGATCAATACTACCACTATCGATAATAATCTTACAACATTTAACTCCTGATTTGCATATAGTCCTAAACAAATTTCTCCTTTGTATAGGTTTAACTTCCTTCTTACTCAACATGACTCTCCTAAGAATAAGTGATTCTCCCATCTTAGGTTCTGCCAAACTCTTCACAAGTGCATTAGTATTTTTGTCCTCATGTGCCACAAGATTATGTTTTCCCAATCTTTTACCATATCCCTCAGAACATTGAAAATCTCTATGTCTTATACTACCATATTTGAAAAAAGTACCTTTAAATTCCTTGCCGCCATTCCCTCTTCTAGGTTCTCTCTAATAAGGTTTCTCTTCATTGGTCTTCCTTTCCTTTCCATTTCTATTCACTTTCTTCTCCTTCCCTCTAGGGTTACTCCATCTCCTCTTTATCTTATCTTCTTCCTTCAATGCATACTAATGAGCATCCTCCACTGTACTAATCCACAACATACTCAAGTCATCTTGAATGTTAAATCTCAAGCCATTGATATATCTAGCCACCTTCTCCTTAGATATCTCTTAGTGTCTAGATTTGATTTTCATCTTGTTAAATTCTTCATTGTATTCCTTCACACTGATGTTTTTCTCCTTCAAGTTTTATAATTTCTTTAACAATTCCAATTCATATATCTCATGTATGAATTTAGCCTTTAATCTAGAAACCCTTACCCTCTATCTAGTGATTTTCATTTCACCATTTTCCTTTATCTTTCTTCAACTCTTTCCACCATAAGCCAACACGCCCCTTTAACTTAGTCTTTTCTAACCTAACCCTCTATAGATCTGTGGTATCCTCAAGCTCAAAGTAATATTCTAATTCACTAATCCAATCTATTAAATCCTCAGGATATAATGAACTAGGAAATGTAGAAACCTCCATCTTATTACTTTTACTTACTTGTGCCATAGCTCTCAACAATCTTTCTTCATATGTAGGGATCTTAGTTTCTTCTATCTTAAGATCTTTAACAAATTCCTCATATTATTCCTCTGTCTAAGGAATCCTCCACAATCTTGTCAATGCATTTAAGATCTCATTCCTCATCTCATTTTTAAAGTCCTCCAACATTTTCTCTAGCCTTCTAGGGTTCATCCTTCTTGGTGACATCTCTCCAATTCTCAGGTGTAACTACCTCAACTTGGCGATCATATTACAAGGTGTCAATTGCCTCTCACTCGACGATCTCTCAAAAAAACTTGTAGTCTATCTCCAACTCGATGATCACTTCACCCTTGGAATGCCTCAAAAAATAGGTTCTCAACCATCAACAAGTCCTCTGTGATCCCCTTGCGCATGTCCTCTACAACTGTAGGCCATATCTACAGTCTTCCACCTCACAACAAATTCAACTAGGGCTTTGCAAGCTCAGGAACTAATATATGCTAACACAAGAACATCAACCTTTCTCTAATACCACCTAATGTAGCCATGACATTTTCCCTAATGGAGATGGTCCAAACCATGCAGCACGAGTCAGCATAGTAAAAATCAAAAACACCTGACGCAAGAAATAATAATCAACCCTCTACAAAAGATCTTCGCATTATCACATAATAATATATTTACATCATATTGGTCTACAACATGAAAATTTACATTCTTAGGCTCACATGCCGAATATCAGGAACAATTCTAAAATCCTAACCTCAAGGAGGTATATTACAACTTATTCTATTTCTACTCTGCTGCCCCTAAACAAAGATCAATTGGGTCAATATATACAACCTTTGCAAGACTATGTCGGCGAGATCAATTACATTTTCCAAGACTAAGAAAATGTAATGTGTGCAAGATATAGGCCAAGACCCAAATCATAAGATCTTAATGTCAAGATATAGAAATGATGTGCGAACAAGAGAGATGTCGGCCAAAGACCTAGGAACATTGTGATATAAGCCATCAAGCTTCGTTGATTGAGAAATTGCTTCGCGAGATTGAAAAACTTTAACTGACTGTTAGAACAGGCAGAACACACAAAACTAACCATGAATCCCAAATATGTCCTCAACGAAGTATCCAAATGAGGTGTGAACCCATACATAAGTAAAAAATGATGTGTAGAACATAACCTGAGGTTCACAACATTAAATGATCCAAATCCAAGGAATGCCACCAAAAACTCATAAACTAGAAAACAAGAACAAAATTGAAAGGAAACATTTTTGGGTGATGCAAGATTTCCAATGACCCAAGGTTTCTCTTGCATCAAAAAAATAATAGAATATATTTCTAAAACCTTAATATATGAATTTTTATAGTGTGCATTGATTTAAGGAAGATGATTAAGTCAATTAGAGAGAAAACATATCATGACAAGCATTGATGACACAAGAAATGACCTAATGAAACCAATGTAGGTGCAATCTCTAGAAAAGACATGTTACCCTCTCCTTATCAATCTCTCCTCATTTTTTTTTGTATGTCACCTATAAGTAGATTTCATGGACATATTACACATTGTTCTTGATCCCCAAGCACCCATACAACATTGCCACTATTCTCTTTACCTCGCATTTATACTTCAACACATCAAAGAGTGCTTGATTACATAGTATGTTAACACAATTATAATCCTATTCAAATATAAGAAACCCCAAAAGATGAGTTAGAGTGTTTGGTAGGAAGCCCAAATAGTTTAGATATTGAGAATTGAAGAAGAAAAACATGAACACCTTATCTAGAACATATGCATGTCTATTAGCGTTTCCAAAATGTATGACTCACCTAATGGACAAAAAAAAATTCTCTTACAATTATGGGAATATTACCTTCAATAGAGTGATTTTGCTTTGCATTTGAGGGGATCAACATGGATCTTAAGTATGCCATTTCATATTTCATTGCTCCATTTTTAGGAAAATAATGGAGTCATGACAAGAGTTTCTCGAATGGAGATGGTCAAAACCATGTAACATGAGTCAACACAACAAAAATCACCAACAACATACATAAGAAATGATAACTAAAAAACACGTTCACATTATCATAAAATCATATATTTACATCATATTGGCCTCCAACATGCAAATTTACATTCTTAGGCTCAAATGCACAATATCATGAATAATCCTACAATCCTACCTCAAGGAGGTATATTACAACTTATTTTACCTCTACTCATCTACCCTAAACAAATATCAAATGCCTCAATATATAGAGCCTTCACAACACTTATGTCGGTGAAATCAATTACATTTTCCAAGACTAAGACAACATAATGTGTGGAAAATATAGATCGGGACCCAAATCATAATATCTTAATGCCAAGATATAGAAATGATGAGAGATCCAAGAGAGACATCAGCTAAAGATCTAGGAACATCATGATATGGGCCACCAAGCTTCACCGATTGGGAAATTTCTTTGTGAGATCGGAAAACTCCAAGTGACTTTTAGAACAGGTAGACCACAAAACTGACCATGAATCCCTAATATCTCCTCAATGAAGTATCCAAATGAGGCGAAAACCTAGACATAAGTAAAACATGATGTCTAGAACATACCCTGAGGCTCACAACAAAAAATGATTCATATCTAAAGTATGCCACCAAAAACTCATAAACTAGAAAAAAAGAACAAAACTGAAAGGAAATCTCTTTGGGTGATGCAAGATTTCCAATGACCCAAGGATGCTCTTGCATCAGACACCCTGTTCAAGAAGAAGATGTTCCATAAGAGGAACTTATGAACATCTGATAGGATTTATGACTTAAATCCCATGTTTAGTCTTGATCCAAATACCCACTTTATCTGCAACTTTCTTTCTTTGTACCCATGTCTTCCTTCTATTAGATCCATCAACTCGCTCTGCTCTGCACTTTCTCTTTCATATCTCACATCTGCATAGGGTAGTAGAGAAGTCTTACCACCACCTCTTGTCTTTCACACACCCAATTTACCTCTACCACAAGACTTCATCTAATCAACACCCAAAGTCTTCTTCTGCTTCACTTTACCCTTACTATTATCTGATACTAATTTTTTCTAAGATCTACCTCCAAGATCATTCTTCAGATCCATATCAACCCCTATATTTTGCTTCTCCGAACAGTTACTCTTCACAATGCTCAGATTCCTTGCACTTCTCCCCTCTTCCTCCTTCAAGGGAACCAAACTAAACTTTGTCCCATACTTCTCTATTGTGACCAAGTTACTTCTACAATCATGGATAGCTCCCCTATCAAATTTACAAGGTCTTCCCAATAGAACATGACAAGAACTCATAAAACAACATTAAACAATACCTCATATCTGTAGGCCCAATGCGTAATTTTACCAAACATTGTTCTTTCACCTCCACCATGTGATCATCCTTAAACCAACTTATCCCATCAAGAAAAGGATTTTTAAGCCTTTTCAAGCCAAGCTTTTGCACCATCTCTTCTAATACCAAATTATCAATGCTACCACTATCCATAATAACCTTACAACATTTACCTCCTAATTTGCATATAGTCCTAAACAAATTTATCCTTTGTATAGGTTCAACTTCCCTCTTACTCAACACAACTCTCGTAATTATAAGAGATTCTCCCATCTTAGGTTCTGTCATACTCTCCACAAGTGCATCAATAGTTTTCTCCTCATGCACCACAAGATTCTATTTTCCCAAGCTTTTACTAGATCCCCCGGAACATTGAAAATATCTATGACTTATACTACCACATTTGAAACAAGTACCTTTAAATTCCTTGTTGCCATTCCCTCTTCTAGGTTCTCTCTGATCAAGTTCCTCTTCATCGGTCTTCCTTTCCTTTCCATTTCTATTCATTTTCTTCTCCTTTCCTCTAGGGTTACTCCATCTCCTCTTTACCTTATCTTCCACCTTCAATGCATACTCATCTGCAACATACTCAACTCATATTAAATGTTAAATAACAAGAGAATGATATATCTAACCACTTTCTCCTTAGATATCTCTTAGTGTCTAGATCTGATTGTCATCTTGTAAAATTCCTCAAGGTATTCCTTTACACTCATGTCTTTTTGCTTGAAGTTTTATGATTTCTTGAACAATTGCAATTCATAGTCCTCTTGGATGAATTTACCCTTTAATCTAGCAATCATTACCCTCTTTTCTAGTTATTTTCATTTCACCATTTTCCTCTCTATCTTTCTGCAAATATTTCCACCATAAGGTAACATGCCCCTTCAACTTAGTCAGTGCTAACCTAACCCTCTGTGGATCTTTGGTACCCTCAAGTTCAAAGTAATCTTCTAATTCACTAATCCAATCTATAAAAATCCTTAGGATTAATGAACTAGAAAAAGTAGAAACGTCCATCTTATTACTTTTACTTACTTGTGTCATAGCTCTCAACAATATTTCTTCATCTGCAGGGATCTTAGTTTGTTCTGTCTCAAGATCTTCCAAAACTTCCTCATATTCTTCCTCTGTCCGAGGATTCCTTCACAATCCAGTCAAAGAATTTTAGATCTCATTCCTTATCTCATTTTTAAAGTCCTCTATCACGTTCTCTATTCTTCTAGGTTTCATCCTTCTTGGCGGCATCTTTCCAATTCTCAGGTGCAATTGCCTTAGCTTGGCGATCTGATTACAAGGTGTCAATTTCCTCTCACCTTGTGATCTATCAAACACACCTGTAGCCTGTCTCCAACTCAGTGATCGATTCACCCTTGGAATGCCTCGACAACTAGGCTCTCAACCAGAAACAACTCCTCTGCGATCCCCTTGCACAATTCCTCTGCAACTGTAGGCCAGATCTACACTCTACCACCCCACAACATATTCAACTAGGGCTTCGCATGCTCAGGAATTCAAATCTTCTAGCAAAAGACCATCAACCTTTCTCTAATACCACCTAATGTAGTCATGACATGTGTTTCCCCAATGGAGATGGTCCAAAGCATGCAACACGAGTCAACATAGTGAAAATCAACAACACCGGACACAAGAAATGATAATCAACTTGCTACAACAAAACTTTGTATTATCAAAAAATCATATATTTACATCATATTGGTCTGCAACATGCAACTTTATATTCTGAGGCTCACAAGCTCAATATCAGGAATAATCCGAAAATCCTTACCTCAAGAAAGTATATTACAACTTATTCTATTTCTACTCATTTGCCCCTAAACAAAGATCAACTACCTCAATATATAGAGCCTTTGCAACTCTTATGTCGACCAAATCAATTATATTTTCCAAGAATATGAAAATGTAACATGTGCAAAATACAGATCAGGACCCAAATCAAAGGATCTTAATGTCCAGATATAGAAATGACGTGCGATCCAAGAGAGATGTCAGCCAAAGATATAGGAACTTTGTGATATGATCCATCAAGCTTTGTTGATCGAGAAATTGCTTCACGAGGTCGAAAAACTCCAACTAACTGATAGAATAGGTAGAACACACATAATTGACCATGAGCCCCAAATATCTCTGCAATGAAGTATCCAAATGAGGTGCAAACCCAAACACAAGTAAAACATGATGTCTAGAACATACCCTTAGGTTCACAAAAACAAATGATCCAAATGCAAGGAAAGCCACCAAAACCTCAGAAACTAGAAAACATGAACAAAATTGAAAGGAAATATTTTTGGGTGATGCAAGATTGCCAATGACCCAAGGTTGCTCCTACATCAAAAAAAAAATAGAACATATTTCTAAAACCTTAATATATGAATTGTTATATTGGGCATTGATTAAAGGAAGATGATTAAGTCAATTAGAGAGAAAAAATATCATGACAAACATCGATAACACAAGAAATGACTTAATGAAACCAATGTAGGTGCAATCTCTAGAAAAGACACGTTCCCCTCTCCTTATCAATCTCTCCTCCTTTTTTTTTTGTATGTCACCTACAAGAAGCTTTCATGGACATATTACACATTGTTCTTGATGCCCAAGCACCCATACAACATTGTCACTATTCTCTTTACCTGCCATTTATACTTCAACACATTAAAGAGCACTTGATTACATAGCATGTTAACACAATTATAATCCCAGTCAAATGTAAGAAATCCTAAAAGATGAGTTAGAGTGTTTGGTAGGAAGCCCAAATAATTTAGATATTTAGAATTGAAGAAGAAAAATATGAACACCTCATCTAGAACACATCCCTTGTTATTTTGTAGATTATGTGATATAGCTTCGACTTTAGCTAAACACATCATATATAGCTATTTATATTAGTGGAAAGTTTGAAAACATTGAAAGCTATCATAGGTATAAGATTTTGAAGCTCAAATTTCATGTAACTTCAAAGATACTCTAGTGTCATGTAAGATTTAGCACGGATATTGAATTAAATGTAACTTCAGAATAAATCAAAATTAAAATGAACTATACAATTAATAGATAACAACTTGCGAACCTACAAGAATGAATTAACATAACACTATATTATCCACTAAACCATTGCTAAAGGGAGTTCCCAAACTATATGCTTCCATAAAGTTCAATGAAGATAATTTACACCAACACCCCTCTTTATATAACTTAGGTGGGTGAAAAGGATTGGTCCTAATTAATCTAAATCCTAGGTGGTTCAGGAGAAAATCTTGTGTATTAGATGGTAATTGAAAAGATCATAGAATATAAAACTAGTAAATATAAATGCAAACCAAATACATGCACTCAATCAGTAGAAATATTTTAGTAGATATGCTACTTCTGTTTAGAATAAACTAGGGAAATAAGAATAGGGGATAAAGATATGGATTTCAAGTTCCTCTTTATGTATGATGTACATTATAGGTAATTTTGTTAGAATAACTAAGAGATGGGGGGGGGGGGGGTGNTAAGAGATGGGGGGGGGGGGGGTTGAATCAGTGGCCTCAAAAATTAATCCAATATCAACCCAAAAACTTAGTACCACAATTATAAGCCTCTAGTTATCTTCAGTCCTACAAGATGTATGCCTTAAAATAATCTTATCAAATAACTACTTCTCAGAGTTCACTGTTAAACCTCATTCTTAATCTTTACCGAATAGCAGTCTAGCATTTACTAAAATACAGTAAATAACTTAGTGTTTACCGATCATCCTTTTTTAGTAATGTGTAAAGAAAAATAGTAAAGTAATGAATCATAAACACATTTTACACATGGATTTTTAATGTGAAAACCCTGTTAAGGGAAAAACCTCTTGGGACTGGTAACCCAAAATTTTTACTCTTATGAAGTGAGTTCGGTGAAGAGCCAACCCTGTTAAAGGTTACAAACACACTGTTAAGTACGACCTTGTTAGAGGATTTAACAATAACAATTTATCACTCGATATCTGACATTCACTATGCTATCTTCATGATTAAACCTTTTGATACTCCTTGGAATGTATCTCAATATATAAAGGATTGTTATATATAAAGGATTGTTAAGTCCTGCTTGGTTAAGAGACTTTCTGATCCAATGGTTAAACTGAAATAGTATATGATCTGTTCATAAATACAACTTAGACTTGTGGATTTTCAGATCTATTGTAAGCTCATAATACCTTTCTGATGAATGTTTCTTTTCTTTCCTTTTGCTCCACTTTTTTCTGCTCAGTGATGCTGTGCTTTTCTATTGCTCGGTGTCCACATAAATATTAGCTATGTTCTTCATCTTGTTTGATCATGACTGTATGAAGTCTTTCTTGACCAGTATTTTTTTTAGCATCCTCTTCTCTATTCACTCCCCTAATTTATAATGGATTAGCTTGTCTCTTTATAGACATGATTTCACTGTTTCTAAGTCCATGACTTTCTTGTTCTTGGCGTGATCCGCAATTCTTGCCATTCTTGTTTTAAAGCATACTTCAATTTTATCTCATAGATTTCCCCTTGATAACTGGAATAAAATAGCTTTAAAAATCTAGCTTATCTCTGGCTTTTAACTTGTCGATGAAAACAATGCAATCAACCAGTTAACTCCATCTTTAGCTCATGCCAGCTAAGTCTTTTGTCATTTCGGAACTTCAATTCTTTTCGGTGTTTAACTCCTTGTTAGCTCGGTCTTGACTTCAATTATCCTCAAGAATCTCTTTCCATCAGGGTTGTCTGTCCGTCGGGTTTGTCTGTCCACTAGGTAACACTGTGGTTCTGCTCGTCTGTAATGCTTTCTCGGGTATCACTGTGACTTTTCTTTCGGGTTTCTCTATCCGTTGGTGTGCATTGTTTGTCGGTGTTTGTTGTCACTTGGTGAATATTGAACTTTTATGCATTACTAATAGCATAACCTTTATCTCTTTGGTTCTTTGAGTCTTTGACACTATGTATATAACCAATCAGATTATATCAAGTTGACATCAGTGATAATACAATACATTAACTGATTAATGTCTTGCATTAACTTTCTGCAGCTCAGTGATGATCAACTTAACATCTTCAAACATTCAATCAGTTATAGTTCATCAATCTCTCCCTTTGGCATTGATTGCAACATACTACATACTACTAATACAATATAAAATATATCAGTTGTAGTTCATCAAACTACCAAACTTATTGTTCTATAACTGTAAGACCAGAAAACGGACTAGAAAGCATATTTAGGTAACCACAAACCCTAACTAATATGCTACCCTAACTAATATAACATTAAAACCATTTGAAACAAGAGTTGAAACATATGCAAAATAACAAAAACAAACTCCCTTCAAATGTAGTTCTAATGCTCTCCTTTCTTCTCCATAGAGGTTGATATGTTTCTCTTTGACAAACACAATTGCACAAAGAACTTGAAAGCTTGAATTGATAATGAGAATTACTAGGAGATAGTGGTTCTTGAGGTTCTCAAGAATCTTGTGGTTAACCTTGAATGAGAGGAATGCATCCCACTTTATAGAAAATGAGAGATAATTTGGTGAGATTGCACAAAATCCTTGCATAAATGCAGATTTTGGTTGGTGAGATGCTTGGAAGCATGAAATGGGGGAAGATGAAATAAGAAGATATTGAAGGATATTGAAGATATTGAAGGAGCACCTTAATAGGGATGTGAATCCTCATTTAAGGGATATGGAAATTAGGTGAGATTAGGAGGATATTAATTCAATTAATAAATCAATATTCCTCACAAATCCAAATTAGATTTATGAAATTATAAAAATCTCATAAATTGAAATTAGCTAATTAATTAATAAAAATTAATTAGTTATTGAAGACTTAGGGAAATGGGGAATAAATAAAGTTTGTTTATTTATTCAATTAGGACTTAGGATAAATTATGGGTTATCCATCCAAAGGGGGAAATTAGTGGGTTATAGGTCGAATTGAAGATGTTGATGTCGAATTGAAATTATTTTATTAATGTTGATAAGGTTTAGGATCAATTTCAAGGGTTACGGAATAGTTTAGTAAATCATGAGGCATCGATGAGCTTTGACAATGTGCCCGCGTAATGATGATTGGAAATGATTGAAAAGCACCAATGAAATTTGATGGCATCGTAAGATTGAAATTGAAATGGGGAAACATCAATGATCTTTGACAATGTTCCCGAAATGATAATAAGAAATAGTACTGACAATAATGAACAACACTATTGAATTGATATTGAAAGATTGATAGCGATAACACCGATGATCTTTGACAATGTTATCAAATGGCTTATTAAGGGGATACAAAGCATCGATGATCTTGGACAATGCTCCTGAAATGATGAAAAGATTGATTGGATTTAAATAGGGTTTGATCGATTGGTTTGAAATTGGGTTAATTAGGCATCCGTGATCTTGGACAATGCCCCAAAATGGTTGGAATGAGTCCAGACAATTCGGAAAATGATTAGGAATAGAACGAGATAGGTTTGAATCAATTTAGGAAGGTTTGGAATGGTTTAGGATCGAATAAGACCGGTTTAGGATCGATTAGGATCGGTTTAGAATTGATCGGAAATGATTTGGAAAATGATCGATTTGATGGAGAAAGTAGAATTGTTAGTAAATAATTGAACAATTTTGCAATATTCAATCATTGATGAAAGACACAATGTCACTATATAATAAAGATCATATGTGTGACATAGAGGAATAATTAGGTCACAAAACAATATTTTGATTGTAATGCTAAAAATGTTAAAACACGTAGACCAACAGGCTCGAACCATTTTTAGGTGTCTACATTTTGCCCCTCTTTGATACAATGTGATTGTGAGCGTTGTGTTAAAGAATCCTGAAGAAAATAAAATTAAAACATGCCCCGGTGATAATGGGATACATGGTGCCCCCTCGAGAAATCGTCCAAAAAATGTAAATGATAGGTCAATTTGTCGACAATACCGAGACAGATCCACATCAATGACTGGATCAAAAATTGGAGGTCAAATACAAAATTTATGGGGTTTAGAGTGTCGAAAGCATCATGACCAATACAAAGTGTCAGGGTTGCACGTCCATCTAGGAAACCAAGAGGCTATAAAAGGGGTTGGAAGTGGTTTTGGAGCTCATTTTCACTCTCTCATTTGGAAGAATTGAGCTCTGGAGCAAGGAAGATGGATCGAGTGCCAATGGAGA
The DNA here is from genome assembly GCA_018584345.1 of Thuja plicata. Lineage (NCBI taxonomy): Eukaryota > Viridiplantae > Streptophyta > Pinopsida > Cupressales > Cupressaceae > Thuja > Thuja plicata. The sequence goes on from MU224034.1 coordinate 1,666,815, forward strand.
ATCAACACGGGGAACAAGTTTGTAGCTTTTGATGACCGATCGACACAGGACTCGAGGTGAGTACATCTGGTCCTCTTAGTGGTTTTCAGCTTTATACGCTTTCCTAGGTGGTTTCACTGGTCAAATGGGGCCTGCAGGAGCTCACACATGCTACCTATGTAGGTCACGTGCCCACCTGCATAGGAAATGCAGGTGGGATGACCACCTACGCAACCAGCGCAGGTGGGAGGCCATTTTGTGCAAGTGGTCAAAAAGGCCTCAAAACAGGGTTCGGGGGTTCCTAAACCACCCTAAACTTCCCTAAACTGGTCAAAACCCTAGGACAAGGTCAAAATTAGGTCAGAGTAGGTAAAAAAAAGTCCTAGGTTGGTCAACAAGAAATATAAAGTACATAAAGTTGACCAAATTCACATTGTGATTGCAGGAGGAGCTGCCAGTTCTGCAGACACGGGAGAGCAGACCGGCGTGCCTGGATATCTAGCATCGGTTGAGCAGTCAGGAGAGGCAAATCTTAGCCTCTCTAGGATTGTACTATATTATGTACATGCCCAAAATTATGGCAAATTAGGGATTGATCACAGCAGTGGCCGAGCGGTGGCACTCAGAGACTAGTTCCTTCCACCTGCCGACAGGGGAGGCAACCGTGTCATTGGAGGATGTATGGGACATCCTCAAGATTCTGATTCATGGTGAGTTAGTAGAGTATGACCCTACTATAGGGAGGTTAGCATTGCATAGACTATTTGAGAGTGACGATGAGGATCTAGACATTCGCGACTACGAGATCCAATGGGAGACCGTCGCGAGGCAGCACGATCATTTGATTGTAGTTATCTCTCAGGTTATTTCATGTCTCTTGGTACCGGATAGATGAGGCCACGGATTCCCTATTGGCTGGGGGAGGGTCCTCAAGCAGATGATCATGGAGGGCACAGTGTTCACATGGGGGCCATGCATGCTTGCGATGACCTATTACCAACTCCATCAGTTGGGTTACTGAGGAGGATTATGGATCAATAGTGGGATCACATTGCTGTAGGTGTGGGCATATGAGCACATAGCTGTGTTCTGGCCCATTGCTCAGAGAGTGGTTTTTCTAGAGATGCCATATGTTTACTGCTATCGAGGTGCACTAGCACAGGGGCCACTAGGGTACACATTGTATTTTCATCACGAGATAGATCTGTGCAAAGACTTCACTTGGCACCCATACAAAGATTTCCCCAGATGGGATGATGATATGGAGCAGCTATTATACTACAGATAGGAGAGATACCTCATTGGAAGGTTCATCATGGGTCATACAGTTATTGAGATGCAGCTCCCAGAGTGAGTCCGGCGACAGTTTGGAGAGATACATGGAGTGCTAACAGGGACAACGTTGTTTTCTCGGTCGAGGGCCAAGGCTAGGACATGGGGTGCAACACTCAAGTGGCATATGCAGAGTTTGAGCAGTTACAACCTAGACCATGGGGAGCAAGTGCAGATGTGGCATATGCAGGGACCATAAAGGAGTATGATAGATGGTTCACTTTGCATAGGCTGATTCTACTGATAGATCCAGATGTGGCGATACCGAGATTGTGGATAGCCAGAGATAAGAGCACCGAGGAGGAGGATGAGGAGGGGGATGAGGAGGATTCAGGTGAAGATGACGATGATGATGATGATGACGATGAGGATGAGGAGGATGATGAGGATGATGAGGATGATGATGATGATGACAGGGATCTCGGTGATATGCCGATGCAGATGGATGAGGATAGGGATGAGCCACCACATGGGGATGACTGACAGGGTCCTAATGACAGGTTCGAGGATCATAGGCAATGCATCGCAGAGCTTATGAGCCAGATAGATATATTGACACTAGAGAGAGATACAGATAGAGCTACATGGGCTATAGATCGTGCATCATGGATTGCCAAGCGATCATTGCTCATAGCATAGATAGATAGGTTGACAGCAGAGAGGGATGCAACGATGGCCAGAGCACATAATGCGCAGGAGGAGGCATGCCAATTTATCGGTTTCATTAGAGATGCAGGGGTGCGTGACATTACAGGTATGCTAGGGGATGCCTGTGAGGAGAAGAGGTACTGGCGAGTGATGTATGCATGATATGTGCCACAAGATCAGTGGGCACCTAGTTACATAGTGTCATCTAGCAGATCACACTCCCATAGGACGCAAAGCAGCGGGGGAGTGCTGGGACTGAGGGGGCCACCTAGATCAGGACAGACAAGGCCTCAGACAGGGGGAGCCTCATCTTCCAGATAGTATAGGGATCAAGAGGACCGAGAGAGAAGGGGTTGACAGGAGGTCTCTCTAGCAGAGGGACAATTTTGATAAAACCTTAAGATCACTCACTTCAAGGACAATTTTGATAAAACCACAAAATTTTGAGAAAACCTCAAGATCACTCACTTCTAGTACTCTCATTAGCAAACTTGGCTTCTTGTGCAAAGTGTGTGTGCAAAGATCAACATCAATCTCATTATGGAGAAGAAAGAAGGACATGGGAGCTTCCTTTGAAGGGGGGTTTTGAGTTTTCATGCTTATTTTATGAATTCCCTAAGCAAATAGCTTTCATGATAGATTAGATAGGTTTAGCATACTATTTAGGGTTTGTGGTTACCTAATATGCTAAATATGCATTTTTCTGGTCTTACAAATGTAAGACCAGAAAAGGGACTAGAAAGCATATTTAGGTAACCACAAACCCTAACTAATAGGCTACCCTAAATAATCTAACATTAAAACCATTTGAAACAAGAGTTGAAACATATACAAAATAACACCAACAAACTCCCTTCAAATGTAGTTATAATGCTCTCCTTTTTTCTCCATAGAGGTTGATATGTTTCTCTTTGACAAAAATAATTGCACAAAGAACTTGAAAGATTGAATTGATAATGAGAATTACTAGGAGATAGTGGTCCTTGAGGTTCTCAAGAATCTTGTGGTTAACCTTGAATGAGAGGAATGCATCCCATTTTATAGAAAATGAGAGACAATTTGGTGAGATTGCACAAAATCCTTGCATAAATGCAGATTTTGGTTGGTGAGATGCTTGGAAGCATGAAATGGGGGAGATGAAATAAGAAGATATTGAAGGATATTGAAGATATTGAAGGAGCACCTTAATAGGGATGTGAATCCTCATTTAAGGGATATGGAAATTAGGTGAGATTAGGAGGATATTAATTCAATTAATAAATCAATATTCCTCACAAATCCAAATTAGATTTATGAAATTATAAAAATCTCATAAATTGAAATTAGCTAATTAATTAATTATTGAAGACTTAGGGAAATGGGGAATAAATAAAGTTTGTTTATTTATTCAATTAGGACTTAGGATAAATTATGGGTTATTCATCCAAAGGGGGAAATTAGTGAGTTATAGGTCAAATTGAAGATGTTGATGTCGAATTGAAATGATTTTGATAATGTTGATAAGGTTTAGGATCAATTCCGAGGGTTCCAGAATAGTTTAGGAAATCACGAGGCATCGATGAGTTTTGACAATGCGCCTGGGTAATGATGATTGGAAATGATTGAAAAGTGCCAATGAACTTTGATGGTGTTGTATGATTGAAATTGAAATGGGGAAACATCGATGATCTTTGACAATGTTCCCAAAATGATAATCAACAATAGTATTGACAATAATGAAAAACACTATTGAATTGATATTGATAGATTGATAATGATAACACCAATGATCTTTGACAATGTTATCAAATGGATGATTAAGGGGATATGAAGCATCGATGATCTTGGACAATGCTCTTGAAATGATGACAAGATTGATTGGATTGAAATAGGGTTTGATCGATTGGTTTGAAATTGGGTTAATTAGGCATCGATGATCTTGGACAATGCCCCAGAATGGTTGGAATGAGTCCAAACAATTCTGCAAATGATTAGGAATAGAATGGGATAGGTTTGAATTGATTTAGGAAGGTTTGGAATGGTTTAGGATCGAATAGGATTGATTTAGGATTGAATATGATCGAATAGGATCGGTTTAGGATTGATCAGAAATGATTTGGAAAATGATCGATTTGATAGAGAAAGTAGAATTGTTAGTAAATAATTGAACAATTTTGCAATATTCAATCATTGACGAAACACACAATATCACTATATAATAAAGATCATATGCACGACATAGAGGAATAATTAGGTCACAAAATAACATTTCGATTGTAATGCTAAAAATGTTAAAACACGTAGACCAGCAGGTTCGAACCATTTTTAGGTGTCTACAATAACCAATACAAATATCTGGCTCTCGGTAATCTCTTCTTGCTTAGATTTGATTCTTGTAGAGTACTTTATTCAATCTTCAATCCCTTCTTTGGATAGATGTATCAGCTTCTGATTCTATCTCTCCCTTTGATGTAGAATCTTTTCTCTAATGTTTTCTCTCCCTTTGACTGTTCCTCTCCTTGATCATCTCATTTTCCTTTGAAAAATATATGTTTCATAGAACACTTCTCTCCCTCATGATTTTCTTTACTTTGATGGATATTTAATATGGATATAATCTCCCCCTTAAGTCATTTATCCATCTCTTAACATTTCTCCCATCTGGATATAATCTCTCCCTTTGAAAATAATGCCAAAGTCATTCTCTTTATTTAATATATTCCTTGAATTTCGTTTCCATCAGCAACATATCTCTGTATTAGCCAAAAATATCTCTGGTGTTCAGTGCAGAAAAGTACCTTGCTGTGTAGAGATGTATCTTTGCATTCCATCTCCTTTCTTGCATCAACATGAATTCTCTTTGATTGAGTGTAGGCTGATGCAACCTTCTAGTCACCTTAATGACTAATAAAGAAGTTTCAGACCCCTAGTCTCTTTCTCAGGTACTTAAATGCATCTTTATGTAATGGCTTGGTGAATATGTCTACTGACTGTTCCTTGGATTGAACATATTCTAATATCACTTCTTTCTCTTGTACTTGTTCTCTTAAGTAATGATACTTGATAGCAATATGCTTAGTCTTAGCATGCATGACTAGATTATTTGATATGTTTATTGCACTGGTATTATCACAATAGATAATCACTGGCTCAAGAATTTTCATATTCCTACCTTCCAGTAATTATTTTATCCATGCAATATTTGAGCAGTTTTCAGCAACAACCACATATTCTGCTTCTGTAGTAGATTGTGAGATGCATCCTTTCTTCTTACTGACCCATGTGACAAGTCTGTCACCGATGAAGAATGCTCCTCCAATTGTGCTCTTCATGTCATCTAAGTTTCCAGCCCAATCAACATATGTATAGACTTGAAGCTCAAATTTGCCTTCTCTTTTATACCATAAGCCATAGTCCTCGGTATTCTTTAGATATATCAGAATTCTTTTGACAGTAGTCATGTGTGATTCTTTGGGATTAGGAGATAATCTTGCAACTATTCCAACTGCATGTGCTATATCTGGTCTAGTATGAACAACATACATTAGTTTACAAATCATTGATCTATATAGGGTCTGATTTACCTCGGGTGACTTGTCTTCCTTTATCATCTTACATCTGGTTTCCATAGGTGTTCCAACTGGCTTGGAATCTTCCATCTTGAATATATATAGCACTTCTTTGATGTATTTGGATTGTGTGATATATATGCTTGAATCTTGTTGAAGAATCTGTAGACCAAGAAATAATTTGATCTCCCCAAACATTGACATCTCAAACTCTTTTCTCATCTCATTAGCAAATGATTTGCATAACACATCATTACCTCCAAATATGATATCATCAACAAATATTTCAACAATCAAAATGTTATCATCAGTATCTTATTTTAAATACAGATTACTGTTTTCACTTGTTCTTACAAATCCAATGCTTATGAGATAGGAGTGAAGTCTTTAATACCATTCTCTAGGTGCTTGTTTCAATCTATACAATGATTTGTGTAGTCTACATACTATGTTTCTCTTGTTAGGATCAAAAAACCCTTCTGGTTGTTCAATGTATACCTCTTATTCTAATATTCCATTTAGGAATGCATATTTGTCATCTATTTGGTATACCTTGAATCCTTTGTATGCAACATAAGCAAGTAAAATTCTGACTCCTTCTAGTCTAGAAACGGGTGCAAAGGTTTCTCCATAGTCAATACCTTCTTCTTGTGCATACCCCTTGCATACTAACCTTGCTTTGTTCCTTGTGACTTCTCCATTCTCATTCAGCTTATTCCTGAATATCCATTTGGTACCGATGACATTTTTGTCATCAATTTTTGGTACTAGTGTCCATGTTTTGTTCTTCTCATTCTGTTCTATCTCTTCATTCATAGCACCTACCCATTCTTCATTTTCAAGTGCAGTATTAATAGATTTAGGCTCAAAATCACAAATTAAACATCTAGTGTTTAGTGACTTACTTCTTGTTCTCATTCCAGCCTTCTTGTCTCCTATGATCTGGTTCTGTGGATGACGTCTTCTCACATACTTGGAAAGTTTTGGTTCAGCTCTATGCACATTATTTTGATAATCATTTTGATCCTCATTCTGATCTCCATCACTCGGTACATCATCTTGAGAAATTTCCCGATTTTTGGTATTTGCAGCCTAATACCCAAGTGCATTATTTTGTTGCTCGAGAGCGATACACTGTTGCTCGGGAAGAGTGTCAGGTTCTTTATTGTAGACAAACATGTTGTAGTCTTTTGGTTCTTTTCTACTTTCCTCATCATTTTTCTCTACAAATTCATCTATTTTGACATTTGCACTCTCAATTATCTTGTTAGAGGACTTGTTAAGACATTTATAAGCCTTGCTTTTGGTGGAATACCCTAGAAAGATTCCTTCTTCACTTTTGGAGTCAAGCTTTCCATTTCTATCATCTTTTATAATATAACATTGACTTCCAAAAATTCTGAAGTAACTTGCATTGGGTGTGAATCCATACCATAGCTCATAGGTGTCTTTTTGGTGTCTTTCTTCAATTGAACTCTGTTCAATGTGTAGACAACAATATTGACAACTTGTGATGCCTTTTTCTATCATCAGTGTTCTTGCACAATCAACAATGAATCTATTCCTTTATTCAGAAATCCCATTTTGCTGTGGTGTTCTTGGTGCAGAAACCTGTCTTTTAATTTTATGCTCATTACAAAAATTAGTGAATTCATCAAAAATAAATTCCCCTCCTCTATCTAATCTTAAGCATTTCAATTCCTTACCACTTTGTTTTTCTACAATAGCCTTATACCATTTAAACATCTTGAATGCTTCTGATTTTTCTTTTAAGAACATAACTGTCATCATTCTAGAATAATCATCTACAAAGATAATGAAATATCTATCACCATAGTAACTCTTTGTACTCATGGGTCCACATAGATCAGTATGGACTAATTCTAGAATAGCATTAGATGTATGGGTTTTGCTCTTGAAACTAGACTTTGTCATTTTACCTTTTTAATAATTCTTACACATGATGTGGTCGGGCTTTGACATGCTCGGTAAGCCTCTTACTTTCGTTTTATTTCTTATCTTAATCATGTTGTCAAAATTCACATGACATAGTCTCTTATGCCACAACCATATGTCTTCGTTTCTAGCCATTAAACAAGTGGTGTTAATATCATCAATAAAGAATATGTTACCTTTTGTCTGTTCAGCAGTTCCGATCAACCTTCCTGATTCATTGAAAATATTTGGCTTCTTATTCTCAAATGCAACTCGGTGACCTGTGTTATTCAGCTGTGAAACACTCAATAGATTATAGTTAATTCCTTTTACCCAGTATGCATTTTCACATCTGATCAGATTATTTAGCATTATGGTTCCTTTACCTTCAAGCGGACAAGGTGAGTCATTACCCATTCTTACTGATCCACCATTATAATACTCAAAATTTTCAAAATTTTATTTATCTCTAGTCATGTGGCAAGTGCATCCACTATCTATAATCTAGACATCATTCTTACTAACCTTAGATATGAGTGCAGTCTCAACATACCTTTCCTCTTTGTCTGAATCATCCCTCATGACAAAAAATACCATCTCAATATCTTCATCAGATTCAGTGTCAGTAGCTCCATCTCTATTCTCAGCTAGGTAACAAGCTTTCTTCCCTTTGTCCTTGTAGTCTCAGGTATCTCTTTTATTATACTATCGGTTGCTTCGGTAATCTTTGTTATCACCTCTGTCAAACTTCTTTTCAAATGATCTGTCATTACTTCTCTCATCTTTTCTTTCGCTAGGACATCTAACAACAAAGTGTCCATTCTCTTTACAGTTAAAACATACAAGTGGAATTTACCTTTGTATCTACCTTTGCCTCTCTACAATCTTCTAGCCATTAGTGCTTCAATCTCATCAAGTTCTTGGTCATCAATATCACTTTCACTATCATTCCTCATAGTGTTTTTATGACTTGACTTACTTATTTTCAAAGAAGATTTGAATGTAGACTCTATATATGGTAAGACACTGTTGTCAAAGTTATTCATCTCAAATGAAATCAGTCTACCAATCAGAATATCTAGAGTAACATTATTGTTTTCTACTGCTCTCATTTCTTGTATGGCAGATACTCTAATAGCATATATATGTAGTAAGGTTCTTAGGATTTTACTTACCATTGTTTCTTCTTCAAGTATGCCTCCAACTCCTTAGATAACATTGACTACCTCTTTGATTCTGCAGCTATACTAAGTGATATTTTCTCCTTCTTTCATCCTTAGGTCATCAACCTTCCTCTTAGGCTTTCTTCCTTAGCTCTTAGCACATTATCATCTCCTCCATGTACTAGCTTCAATTTGTCCCACATTTTCTTTGCAGTGGTGCATATTTTGACATGTTCAAATTTAGCATCAGAGAGTGAGGAAGCAAGCTCTATCATCATGCAATTGTGTTCATGCTTTTCTCTCAATTGATTAAGTGTGTGAGGTCTTGTAGGCAACACATTCAGTATCCAAGTATTGAGTAACATCATTTCCAATACTTGATAGGTGGAGTCTTATCCTACTTTTCCATGATGCAAAGTTTTCTTTGTTCAACTTAGGCACATCTCGTTTTCTCATCTTGTGATCTTTTGCTTGAGTCTTTAAACTCCCTTTCTAAGCACACAAGCTCTGATACCAATTGTTAGAATAACTAAGAGGTGGGGGGGGGGGGGGGGGGGANGGGGGGGTGAATCATTGGCCTAAAAAATTAATCCAATATCAACCCAAAAACTTAGTACCACAATTATAAGCCTCTAGTTATCTTCAGTCCTACACGCTGTATGCCTTGAAATAACCTTATCAAATAACTACTGTTTGGAGCTCACTTTTAAACCTTATTCTTAATCTTTACCCAATAGCAGTCTAGCATTTACCAAAATACAATAAATAACTTAGTGTTTACTGATCATCCTATTTTAGTAATGTGTAAATAAAAATAGTAAAGTAATGAATCATAAACACATTTGACACATGGATTTTTAATGTGGAAACTCTATTAAGGGAAAAACCACTTGGACCAGTAACCCAAAATTTTCACTCTTCTAAAGTGAGCTAGGTGAAGAGCCAACCCTATTAAAGGTTACAAACACACTGTTAAGTGTGACCTTGTTAGAGGATTTAGCACTAACAGTTTATCACTTGATATCTGGCATTCACTATGCTATCTTCATGATTAAATCCTTTGATATTCCTTGGGATGTATCTCAATATATAAAGTATTGTTAAGTCCTGCTCGGTTAAGAGACTTTCTGATCCCAAGGTTAAAATGAAACAATATATGATCTATTCATAAATACAACTTATACTTGTGGATTTTCAGATCTATTGTAAGCTCATAATACCTTTCTGATCAATGTTTCTTTTATGTCCTTTTTCTCCACTTCTTTCTACTAAGTGATGCTGTACTTTTCAATTGCTCGGTGTCCGCAGAAATTTAGCTCTATTCTTCATCCTGTTTGATCAGGACTGTATGAAGTCTTTCTTCACGATTATTCTTTTTAGCATCCTCTTCTGTATTCACTCCCCTAACTCATAATGAATTAGCTTCTCTTTATAGACATGATTTCACCATTTCTAAGTCCTTGACTTTCTTGTTCTTGGTGTTATCCACAATTCTCGCCATTCTTGTTTTAAAGGATACTTCAGTTTTATCCCATAGATTTCTCCTTGACAACTGGAATAAAACAACTTTAAAACTCTAGCTTATCTCTGGATTTTAACTTGTCGATGAAAACAATGTAATCAACCAGTTAAGTCCATCTTTAGCTCCTTCCAGCTAAGTCTTTTTTCATTTCTGAACTTCAGTTCTTTTCGGTGTTTAACTCCTTGTTAGCTCAGTCTTGACTGCAGTTGTCCTCGGGCATCTCTGTCCGTCGGGATTGTCTGTCTATCGGGTAACACTGTGGTTCTTCTCGTCGGTAATGCTTGCTTGAGTAACTTGTTCGGGTATCACTGTGACTTTTCTCTTGGGTTTCTCTATCCGTCAGTGTGCACTGTCCGTTGGTGTTTGTTGTCACTTTGTGAATACTGAACTTTTATGCATTACTGATATCATAAATTTTATCTCTCTGGTTCTTTGAAGTCTTTGACACTATGTATATAACCAATCAGATTATATCACGTTGACATCAATGACAATACAATACATTAGCTGATTTGATGTCTTGCATTAACTTTCTGCAGCTCGGTGATGATCAACTTAACATCTTCAAACATTCAATCAGTTATAGTTCATCAAATTTTACATAATAGTATATCTTGGTAACTAAATAGGATCCAAGTAGATGCAAACAAATGCCCAACATGTATGATTTCATGACACATTTGGATGGGATGACACCACATTTCAAACTCATATAATGAAATATCTTGTGGCATAAACATTCTTAGATGTCATGCATAATTGTTGCCGAGTGTCAAACTTTTATGGTGTCATATCTTATTTTGCAAAGGACACTAGCTGTTCCATATATATGGTGATGCCTTTTATAGTGTATACGCATCCATATTTTGCACATGTATAGTTTGAGTGGAAACATGTGTGGCCATGTGGAAGGTTGTAATCTGCACATGCAATATTGTGTGATTATAAGCATTGTGGAATATATATTGCACGTTATCGATTGGTCCAATGAAATGGGAATTTGAAGATGTTCTTGGTTCATGCACCATTTCAAGAGGATCAGTGGTCCCATCATATTGACATTTAGATGAGGAAATCATGCTCATAGTTGCTAAAGTTTTTATAACTTTTTGTAAGTTATATATTTCCCGATTTTCATTAGTTGACACAATTATTGGGTATCATGGTGAGTATGAATGTTTCTAGTGTTAATTATTTCATCCCTTGTGGATAGATGCTAATATCTTAGATCCTATTTTGAAGGATTTTAGATAACTATGTGCCCCAGAAGAGGAGGCAAGGATAGCTTAAGGAGTTCCAAATTTAATACTAGTTACACAAAATTATGTAAGAAAAATACCCTAGAGGTTTCATCTTTTGGTGTGTCCCACTTTTTTGCCAACTTTGACACTGAAATGAACATTTTGAGGTTTTTTTTGCATTTCGACACCTATTGCTGCTAAACAGTTAGGAATTTGAAGATGATATAAAATAGTGGGTTTTATCATTTTGTGTAGATTCTAAATATGTTTTTCCAAGTTTTTTTGGAATTGATTTGTATCTAATTTTTAATCTCCTTCAAAATCTAGTTTTTAGCAACAAACTGATTTTTTAAAGAGTGACACATCGAACATAATTTTTTTTTCTAAAAGGGATAAAAGTGTGATTATTTTGAATTTAGATTTTTAACACAAATATCTAATGATTGCAATTGGTTTCATTTTATTATGTTGATTTTATTTTATTTTATTAAGTTTTGAAGTTGAGTTAACTATAATTTAGACGTAGGTTCACTATATGTATCACACCATGATCTATATGTATTGAAATTCAATTTTTCTTTTTTTGTTGGAAAGAGGACATCAATACCTAGTGCCTCAATATTTTTCTTTTAAAAAAAAAAAACTTAGTTTACTATTTTTTCGTAAGAATAAAACATAGAAGTTGATATATGGTGAAAAACCTATGTTTAGTAAAACAAAAAATACAAAGTCATAACGAAATCAATATATATTAAAATCATAATCATTGAAAAGCTCATTTCAAGTAGCACCAACTTACAAATTGAAAATTTCAAATCAACTTTAATCCCCCAAAAGCTAATGTCAAAGTGATTTTTTGTCAATATTTTTATAGGTGCAAAGGAGACTCCATTGTAGGTATGATTCAAGGGTAAAGAGGTTCTATCATGGAGAGTTTGATCTAAGAGGCATTGATCTAACAATCTTCAATTAATTCCTTCAAATGGGACCTCTCAAGGATTAAATAGTTACATTTTCTTAAAAATGTGTGATTTAAACAAAAATCAGGATGTGCAAAAAAGTGGGACACACTATTGTGGGACCACTAGTGGAACCTTTAAGTGTTCCTTCTAAAAATACAACTAGAATTTTTCACTAACCTAAAATGAGTTAGGTATATGGTGTACATTGTGATGTTATTTGTACTTTTTTTTGTTGGAATGAAATATTCATTATACTTGTTAGTGCACAATCTAAATGTGTTGTACGCAATTTTGTTCCTTAAATTCCTTTTCCCATCTGTATGGCACCAATGTGGATGGTGCACAATAAGATATGTCAAGAGGTGTGATTAATTGAAACCCAATATGTGTCTAAAATAAATTATGCCCACTAGAACTATAAAGAGGTGTCTATAATAGGAATGTTGGGTTCCAAGTAGATTATCATCCCACGTGTGAAAGTGTGTGTTGTATTTATGAAAATGATGCACAAATGCGTGTTGAGAAATGTCTATTATATTTGCAAATGAGAAGTTGTTGACTAATCATGTAGTGATATAACATGGTCTGCCAAGTTTGTAAAAACTAACTAACAAACTATGGACCATAGTTAGAGACACTAAATGTTGGCAAGCTAAAATGAATCCAAACTCGAGTGAAAAAAAGGTGTGTGGATTTTGGTGTAGTGAGACCCTTTGCGCACATAATCGTGATGGTCATAATGGATATTTTGATAACATAAAAAAAAGTAGAATCAGGTTTGTATTCCATTGTAGGTTGTCCACTCCATAAATCCAATTTGACAGATTTCTAGGGCTATGGAAGGACTAGAAAGAGGTCTATAGCCCAAGATTCTTGTTTGTGGGCTTAGAGAGATTACAAGGAATGTAGGACACGATGAGATGATTAATAACTAGCAATCACACCTTAGTGTGCAATGGGAACATCGTAGAGTTATGGAAAGGTCATTTAAGTATTTGTCCCTTTGTTTGTTGCTCCTCATCATCACTAGATCTCCTTATAATAAATTGTTAACTCTTCCTCTCTATCTCTCCCTCTCTATGTCTCCCTCTGTATCTTCCTAGATCTGTTTCTATCTTTACCTCTTGATCTACTCTATCCCTCTGTCTATTTTCCCCCCATCCTCTCACTTTATATTCATCTATATCTCTATCCAACCATCTCTCTCCATCACCCCCTTCCAATAAATTTTAATCTCTACATCTCTCCCACTATATGTATCTCTCTCTTGTCATCTCTCTATCACTCTCTATGCCTATATATCCCCCCTTTCTACCTCTCTCTATTACTTTCTACGTATATCTTTATCTTTATATCTCTCCCTCTTTCATAATATATATGTTGAAGGGAAGCATTAAATGTGAATTTTTAAAAGAAGGGAAGGAAGGTGCAGGCATGCTAATGTAAGGGACAAGGTTTTTTTTTTTGTGTAAGAAGTAACATTTATATATTATCCTTACTGATATTATCTTATAACATGAGTGTGAGCAATATTTAGAAAGATGAGTAGGTTTCATTACCAATGGACACTTTATTTTTACAACAATGGAAGAGTTAGAGAAGGGGGAGGGTGCGTAAGGTTACAGAGATAGAGACAAAGATAGAGATATATATGGAAATGGAGATTGATGAGGGGTATAAACAGGAGAGGAGAGATAAGAGAGATGATTGAGGTATAGATAAAGATGGAAGAGATATATATATAGAGAGAGATATATAGGGATATAGAGAGATGGAAATATAGGGACATAGAGATAGAGGGAAAGATGTAAGAATAAATCTAGAGAGAGAGAGAGAGAGAGAGAGAGAGAGAGAGAGAGAGAGAGAGAGAGAGAGAGAGANAAATAGAGAGAGAGAGAGAGAGAGAGAGAGAGAGAGAGAGAGAGAGAGAGAGAGAGAGAGAGAGATGAATCTCTCATTTTTCTTACTTGTGAGTCAATGATTGACTTCTTCAGTGGATATCTCTGACAGGGTTCATGATATTTTACCTATATTATGTAATTTTGAGCTACCATCCTACAATTTTGTACATACTTTGTTCATTCATGGATCTTTAGTGGATGGCATTACTTTATTTCTTTGGACCTAATCTACTTACTTTGTGAGTATTCTAGTATGAAATATAATGTTGATACTTGACTTGTTAGGCATTAGTAAGTAGTTTAAAAATGTTGGCTATTTATGTGACTTATATTTTCTTAAAAAAAACATCAGAAAAATTCTCCGCATGAACAAAATCAATTATTGAAATGATAAAACCGATTAGCATCCATCACAATAATCTCACGGGACCATTTTAGAGATGAACTTAGATGCTTTGAGGTAATCCCCACACACACAAATATTTTGGTAATATGAATGGAAATCATATAATTGATACTAATTAGCCCAAAAGAAATAGTAATATACTTGCTGTTTGTAAATCATATGCTTGTTTACTTTCTCCTCCACATCGTGGGACACAAAATTTATGTCAGGCACATACCCAAGTTTCTCAATCTTCTTAGCGGAATGCAGAAGAGAACAAAGAGCCTTGTACTAGAACAAGGGGAAACCTAAAAGAAATGTTGTTCACTTTACATAGGATCCATCAAGATCTGAAAATTTTTTCTATGGATACTTCCCAGTTGGAGGTTGAGGCCAATGAGGCCATGAATAATCTTTTGTAGGTGCTTGTTTTCTGTTTGTTTAGATTTTGTTTTAGTTATGTTTCTTGCTTATGGTTGGCTTTCAAGATTCTGATGATTTTTTGAAGGCAACATTTTGTTTATAGGGTTTCAAATCCCTTCAAAACCTATTTGAACCTTAATAAAAAAAAGGTAAATAATTTTTTCTTTTATATTATAAGAAAATTGAGGAGAAAAATGCAGATTTTTAATTTTTCAATGAAAATAATACGCAAAGACAATTGTGTTCTAAATGGACACTAATCGTTTATATGTTGCAAATATTTTTATGTTTCCTCAAAAATAAAGTCTTGTTGAATGATGGAATTAAAAAAAATCAAAGTAGAAGCTTAACTAATATTTAGACATTAGAATGGAAGTTTGTTGTAAAGACAGTAAAATTATTTTGAGCATGAGGAAATGAATAAATAATGAAGGTTAGGATTCACATCAAGTTCACCACAAACATAGAATGACCTCAAGAATGTGAGCAGAAGTCATAGAGTGAATTCCCAATTGTCATGAAGAGGCTAAGGGTGTGGAAGAAGGCCAAATGAAGCAAAAATTTGAAGTTTTAAGCCACCTGAATGATTCTTAATGTCAGTGGGAAGTGGTGAGAGGTGTTACACTATAGGGGTTCCAATTGTAATGTCTCAACAATTCATTACGCATATGTAAATTCATAGGACAAGTGCACGATGTACACACATTTCACAACGCAGATGGGTCTTGTACTGACCAGCCCACATAGTCAAGAATATTGGCAAAAAAAGACAAGGGATATGGATGGATGTGGAGGCGCATGTTGAAAATTATTTTCCAACTAAGATAGGAGCATCACATTGTGAAAAATTACATAGGGTGCAATTTTACGATACTACAAATATAAGCAATTAGTTGAGTTTACTAAATATTAAGTTTACAAATAACAATATATTGTTAAAGGCATTTAAGGTAATAATAATGAAAGATGGAAGCTACACAAGCTTGTTTATGGAAAATAATAGTAAGGTCCTATTGAAAAACTCAAGTTGTTAATAGAGGAACAAGGCCTAGTTCTTATATAAGGATGGTTGTACAATTGTAGATTGCAACAATGCCAAGTTATTACATGCATTTTTTTAGAAGGTAGTGTAGATAACAACAATCAAAAGAATACTAAAAATTTGGAGAAATAAAGAATAGAGTAAGGACGTAGAATTCCTTGTAAATGAGTAATAAATGTAGTATCAAAATAATTCACATCCCTTTTCTATGCTTCCACATTTTGCATACATGTCTATTAGAGGATTTGTTACCAAAAAATTGAAAAAAATGATCCATCCTTTAAGCTTTGATGGATGTCCATACCATGTTCTAAAGCTACAAGTATAGCTAGGACAATGCCAAAAAAAGGTTTTAGAGTTTGATTTACACTTGTTAAATATATTTACTTGAAACTTGAATGTTTCTAAAGCCGTTTAAAAATTTGATTTTGTGAATAATTTGAACTCGACAAATTGCATAAGAGCAGTTTTCTTTGAGACTTGAAATTAAATAGTTCACATGATTCTGCATATCCTATAATCATGACATTCTATGAGACCATATTTCTTCGAGGTATTTTATCAAATAGTTTATATTCATTTCTTATGCATCCACATTTTCTATATATATCTACTAGAGAATTTCAAATGACAATATTTGACCAAAAAATCCCATTCCATTAAGCTTTGATGGATGAAGAAATGAATAAATAATGAAGGTTAGGATTCACATCAAGTTCACCACAAACATAGAATGAGCTCAATAATGTGGGTATAAGTCGTAGAGTGAATTCCCAATTGTCATGAAGAGGCAAATGGTGTGGAAGAAGGCCAAATGAAGAAAAAATATGAAGTTTTAAGCCACTTGAATGATTCTTAATGTCAAAGGGCAGTGGTGAGAGGTGTTACACTACAGGGGTTCCAATTGTAATGTCTCAACAATTCACTACGCATCTGCAGATTCATGGGACAAGTGCACAACGTACAAACATTTTCACAACACACATCCGTCTTGTATTGACCAGCCTGCACGATCAAGAAAATTAGCAAAAAAAGACAAGGGATATGGATGGATGTGGAGGCTTATGTTGAAAATTATTTTCCAACTAAGGTGGGAGCATCACATAGTGATAAATTACACAGGGTGCAATTTTATGATACTAGAAATATAAGCAATTAGTACTTGAGTTTACTAAATATTAAATTTATAAATAATAATATATTGTTAAAGACATTTAAGGTAATAAGAATGAAAGATGGAAACTACATAAGCTAGTTGATGGAAAATAATAGTAAGTTCCTATTGAAAAACTCAAGTTGTTAATAAAGGAACAAGGCCTAGTTTTTATATAAGGATGTTGGTACACTTGTATATTGCAACAGTGTCAAGTTATTACATGCATTTTTTTAGAAGGTAGTGTAGATAAAAATAATCAAAAGAATACTAAAAATTTGGAGAAATAAAGAATATAATAGGACGTAGAATTCCTTGTAAATGAGTAATAAATGTATTCTCAAAATAATTCACATCCCTTGTCTATGCTTCCACATTTTGCATACATGTTTATTAGAGGATTTGTTACCAAAAAATAAAAAAAATGATCCATCCTTTAAGCTTTGATGGATGTCCATACCATGTTCCAAAGCTACAAGGATAGCTAGGAAAATGCCAAAAAAGGTTGTAGAGTTTGTTTTACACTTGTCAACTATATTTACTTGAAACTCGAATTTTTCTAAAGCCTTTTAAAAATTTGATTTTGTGAATAATTTGAATTCGACAAATTGCATAAGAGCAACTTTCTTTGAGACATTAAATTAAATAGTTCACATGATTCTACATATCCTATAATCATGACATCCTATGAGACCATATTTCTTCGAGGTATTTTATCAAATAGTTTTTACTCGTTGCTTATGCGTCCACATTTTCCATATATATCTACTAGATAATTTCAAATGACAATATTTGACCAAAAAACCCCATTCCATTAAGCTTTGATGGATGTCCATAAATTGATAAAATCCCTCTAATTTTTATCCTTTAACTGATTGCATGCCTTGCTCAAAAGCTCCCATTTTGGCACAAGTAGGGAGGATATTGGCAAAGGTTGTGGAATATGTCCATACACATATCAATCACATTTGCTTGAAATTTTCTAAGGATTTTCAACAAATTCCTTTTGAGTATATTCTATAATCATAGCATTACATGAGATCACATTTATTTAAGGAATCCTATAAAATAGTTCACATGCTTATATATGTATCCACATTTTGTATACATATCCACCAAGGCATTTCCAAATGTAATGTCTAAATAATCTCCATTTAATTATGCTTTGATAGACACCCATATCCTATTACAAAACTCCCATTTTTACACAAAAAATTATCAAGTTGAAAACTATTTTTTTATGTGATAAAAGAATGCGACTATAGAGGAACAATTTGAATGTAAACAAAGAGAAAAAATGACAATCAATAAGTAAAAAATTTAAAAATAACAAATAATAACATATAGAATAATATAGAATGATTACTAAAATAAAATGAAAATTAAAGAATTTTAAACATACAAATATAAATTAAGTAATAACAACAAGATAAAAACACATGCAAAAAAATAATTGTATGTAAACCTCTTCATAGGAATAGAGTACAGAAGCTCCCTATAGTGAAAATATAGGTTCGTAACATAAAATCAGGTAAATCCAAAATCCACAATCCATTGTGGAGGTTATGCAAGATATGAAGAATGTTCAACCCTAACATAACACATGCTTTCAAACATTCTATCAAATAGTTTAGGTGTCTTGACTATGCATCCACATTTTTCACTCAAAGTACCACAAGCTGATATAACACAGGCCATGGTAACAGAGTCGGGCATAACATTTTGAAGTTGCATTGGATGAAAAAGTGCAACAACCTCTTCAACGTGCTCAGCCCGAGCACAACCAACAATCATTGTAGTCCAAGAGATGATGTCTCTTATCTATCAGATATTTCATCAAACAGTTCTCCTACATCCTCAACACATCCACATTTAGCGTATATATCTATGAGTGCATTCCCCACAAAAAATTGAGATTCTAAACCACTTCTCACTATGAGGTAATGGATGGCCTTAGCTGTTTGCAGAGCTGACAAATTCCCACATGCCTTCAATATAAGCAGAAATGTAAAATGGTTCAGCTGTATACCTGCTTGTAACATTCTTTTTCTAGGCTGAAGTCAGAATTAGTGAATGATGGACGGTGATGACGTAAACAATAAAACTGAAACCACCTTCGTTGAAAATGGTAAACACAAGCCAATAGAGTGGAGGTAAATATCCAATTTTTTTCATTACGTAAGAAACAATTTCCAAAATAATGGATGGACAACCAAGAAGCTCCCAATGGTAGTCATTGGGCTCTCGACCACTTCCAACCATCCATCGCAAAAAATAGGTCGGGGCTTTCCAAAATGGAAACGCCTATGACGCAATTATATACATAAAGGTCTAATATAAATGTTATTGTAACACACTTGATGTCTTGGTAATACCAAATTATCTACTTGTTTGGTGTGATGCCACCAGATGAGTCACTAGTGTGGTTTGTTGTTTAGATCAGAAAGATGTACGATATTTTAGAGAATATTATGGACATATAGATTTTTCTAACATATCTACCTTGGATAAGAGCAACATAGTTATGTGAAAATTTTGTGCCTACTTGGTAAAAGGCTCTCTTAGTTAGAGTATTGGTCACACGAATCCAACATTCTGATGATAACATGAATTGGTAATCAACTTGGGTAGTTGAATTCCTTATTGTCTTTATCGCTTCTCATGCTTGATGATTAAATAAAATTATTGAACATATGTCATCTAGTTCATGTGACACATTAATCTATCTTTCTTTTTGCATGCAATAAATTAAAGTGGCTTATGATACTAGTGAATGATGGTTTCATTTCCCAAGATGTAGTCATGACATTACTTCATAGCTCATACATAAACAAAAAACTTATTTTCATGTCTGGACTAATGTTGAATTGTGTCACTAAAATTCCTAGAATGTCACACAATTGGGTGTCTATTTTGGGTGGGTATAGCTCTAAATTCATGATAAATGTACCTATGTGGGTTCAAAGGGGTGTCCAATATCAAGTATTTCTATAATAAGTATTTTGTGGAGGCACCACTTAGGCTCCTTGAAATAATGTTATTACACAAGTGTCCATGAGAATAGTATATTGGTGAACATGATTTGAATGAGTGACCACAAGATTAAGAGAAGCTAAGAATAAAATTTCAATAAAAGTAAGTGCAAAACAACTACACAAGTTAACTTGTTTGCATTTTGTTCGCTAATTATAAATTTATTTGACTTTCTAGTGTATATATATATATATAT
>MU224034.1:1699640-1713158 GCA_018584345.1 Thuja plicata
GAGTTTCCCTTTTAGGGTTTCGGTTTCCTTTATAAGGAATCACCGCTTTGTAATTGATCATCGAGATTGTAAATCATTTCATTGTTGAATATAGAACATAATTTCTGTCAACATGCATTTGCAGTCTTTGGCCTATCGGCCTCCATAGATTCTTCTACCTCTCTTTCTTCTGCTTCTGTCTCGTAATAGTCTTTGCATGCAGGTGATCTTGGTTGTATTGATGTTCATCAATTCTAACAATTTTCCTTGTTCTTTTCATTGGTCCCAGGGGATCTTTTTTTTTACAAGAAAAGGAGAACAATGCATTAGGAATGTTGTCGAGGAATTTGTGCAAGTGATGGAAGCATCTATGATTACAAAGAAAAGTCAAGACAAGAGGGCTCTCCCAGTAATAGGGAGCAGACTATGAGTGGATTTTTTTCTAATCATAGGATGGTCATATTCCTGTCTAGCCTAGGCATTGATCTTATGGCAGTAGGCCCAAGGTGATCTTGGATCTAGCACTTTCAACCGTATGTGGATCATGCCAGATGATGAGAGTCTCTTGGAGAAAGATATATTCCATGATTGGAACCATGTGAGTAGGGTATGTTTTTGTGACAGAGGGAGTAGGTAGAGGATCTGCTTCAACCGACTTCCATGGATCTTGGTCATATTGGTTCAGATGGAGGGGACCATGTTGAGATGGTTTATCTAGTGATCAAGAAACTGTAGCAGTCAGAGGAATCTATGATTCATGGGATGGAGTCCCATGTGATATTTCTGGATAGATGGATACTTGGTGAGTTTGGGTTTCTGCAAGAATGATGCTGATCTAAATCTTTATTTCAATATAGTCAATGATGAAGCTTTAATCTTGGTTCTATATGTTGATGACTTATTTCTTACTAGGGAAGAACATCTCATCTTTAGATGCAAGAAGGAGTTGACTTCTGATTTTGAGATGAAGGAGCTAGGACTCATGCATTTCTTTCTAAGTTTGGAAGTATGGCAGAGGCCTAATGAGATCATCCTGAGTTGAGGAAAATACACCATTGACATATTAAAGAGACTTGGGGTGCTAGATTGCAATTCTATGTCTACATCAATAGAAACTAACTTGAAGAAGTTTTGTGAATCGATAATTAGTTCAGATCTTGTGGATCCTACTATGTACAAAAAGTTGATTGGATCCTTGATGTATCTAGTTAACACTAGACCAAATATTTTCTATGTAGTGAGTGCACTTAGTTAGTTCATATGTGAACCAAGGCAAATACATCTAGTTGCAGCCAAGCATATCTTGAGATACTTGCATGACACAACAGGATATGGCCTGCAATATTTTTCCAATGTGGACCTAAATCTGCAAGGCTATTCTGATTCTAATTTGGCAAGGAGAGTTACTAATCGTAAGAGAACCTCTAGTTGTTTCTTCAGTTTGGGAATTGATATGATTTATTGGTGTAGGAGGAAGAAGTCTTGAGTGGCATTGAGCACTATAGAGGTAGAATATATTGCAACATGTGTGGCAGCTCGTGAAGCATTATGGCTTCGAAAGCTCCTTGCATGATTGTTTGGACAATCATTGGAGCCTACAGTTATTCATTTTGATAACCAAAGTTGTGTGAAGATTTCTTTCAATCTTGTGTTTCATGATAGAACAAAGCATGTGGAGATCAAATATCACTATATTAGAGATATGGTGCAAAGGAATGTTAGTCAGTTGAGGTACGTTAGCACTGATGATCAGATGACTGATAATCTTACCAACCCCCTTTCCAAGAGTGAAGTTTGTGCATTTTTGAGACAAGCTTGGAATTGTAGAGAATGAAGCCCTTGCTGAGAGGGAATCTCAACATTAGTGATTACTTGAGATGTTCTATAATGCATCTTTCTCTGTGAGATAAATTTGAGGTGTAAGCCCTTGTTAATGCATCTTTCTCTGTGAGAGAAATTTGAGGTGCAAGCCCTTGTTAATGTATTTTTTTCTGTGAGAGAGATTTGAGGTGTAAGCCCTTGTTAATGTATTTTTTTGTAAGAGAGAGAAATTTGAGGTGAAAGCCCTTGTTCCATCCTCTAGGAGTAGCCATGATGGACATACTTGTTCTTTTCCACTCATAGGAGTAGCCATAGTGGACATTAGGCTGGATGCCATCATGTTGAGTGACTCTATGATGTGCATTTGTGCACTTGTTCTTTCCACCCCCTGGGAGTAGCCATGGTGGAAATAATGTTGAGTGACTCCATGTTGATATCACCTTGAGTGAATCTATGATAAAATCCTTTCACCAATGTGTGTAACCATTGTGTGTGTCATGTTGAGAGACTTGAT
Organism: Thuja plicata; assembly: GCA_018584345.1. Taxonomy (NCBI): domain Eukaryota; kingdom Viridiplantae; phylum Streptophyta; class Pinopsida; order Cupressales; family Cupressaceae; genus Thuja; species Thuja plicata. Next base: position 1,701,955 of record MU224034.1, read on the forward strand.
GACATAAGTATTTGAGAAGATATATCCCTAGCTAAGAGGGAGTGTTGTTGATTAGTTGCGGGAGATACCACTTACCATGATTTACATAAACAATTATTTATGGTTGTTACCCTTAAAAAGGGTCAAATCTCCTTGAAACATCATTCATCTTGTGAAGAGGAATGACTCTTGGTGAAGGGTCATCAGTTACATATTTATAGAGATGAAATATGTCTTTCTTGGTATTGAATAATAAGTTAATATGCATTATTTAGAAGAGAAGTTCTCGAGGGAGACAATATTCGTATATTCTCTATGGTTGGGAGGGAAAAATTGATTTGATTAATTTCCCATGGTTGAACGAGCACACCAAAAAACATTACTCATATATAAAACTCAATCTTACACTTGGATTATCCAACCAACACCATAAAGTTTTGGTACTCGGTACCATATGAGTTCAAATCCTATTATGTTCATGTCCATATAAAAATTACACCATATGCACATGTAGAATCTACCAAAATATTATTGAAGGCCTAGATAATATAAGTCTTTTGTATAAGTAACCATCTTATACATTCTGAAAGCATGCTCAACAATTATAGGACAACTCTACATAATATAGTTCCATGCCATGCATAGTTCCCTATCTTCATATTTTTCCACAACATTTTTTGGCCCTAGACATATCTACATTTGGATTCATGAACATACGCATTTGAAACTTGGCACCATACAATTTCAACACACATAATTTTCATGTCCATTTGAAAAATCCATCATAAACTTTCAGCTACCAACATATTGTTGAAGGCCTATATGAATTTTTTTGTATAAATAGTTATCAAGTATACACTTTTAAATCATGCTCGATAATCCAAGAACAAGTCCACACAATACTATTACATGTGTTGGTTAACTCCCTATATTCAAATATCTTTACACAACATTAGTTGTCCCCATAACTTGGGCCTATGCATGGATACACATACATGCACTTGGTTTCATCCAGCTAACACTTTGCAAGTTTAATACTTGGTACCATATAATTTCAACATCTATAATGTCCTTTTGCATATGAAAAACACATTATACACATTTGAAGCCTATTATCATCCCAGAGGTCACATTGGAGAGGACATCTAAGAGACAAATCAATTGGGGGTTGCAACACACAATGTGTTAGAAGACTCACATTCTTTGAAGATGTATTCATACTAGCTTATAGTAACTTTCTAAGTAGTTATTGTTGTGATGGTGTTGGAAATTTCATTTGTACTACTAGTAGATTGATGAAGTTGACTTGTGGAGGTTGAAATACTAGTTTCCAACATGTTTTGTCCACTACTTTGGGTTAGAATGGTAGGTGTCATTCCAATCATACAAATGGGCGAGACGACAATAACAAGTCCCACTTTTTGGCTAAATCAGGTTAGTGAAATCAACATTTTGCACAAGATCTCCACTTTTTGACACTTATAGCACTCAAACTATTAAGAATCTGAAGATTAAGAAAACTACTATTTTTTGTATAAATTATAATTATATTTTAAAAATTTAAAAATAAATTCTAAATCTTTGACTGTCGTACATAACATTTTTTTTTATAGAAATGATAAAATTCAAAATTTTAAAATATAGATTTGTCGCATCAAAATATCTACTGCATGGATATTTTTTCATATTTTTCTGGTTGCATTACTCTTTTTTAATTAGCTTTTGAAGTCAAGAAATTATAATTTGGACAATGTTGTATGTGGTCATCCATAAATTTTTTTGTATGTATTTGAATGAAATTCTCTTGTTGAGATGAGGATATCAATACCTTGGAAATGTTGAAGACAATTATTCAATTATGTATTGTCATTGATGTTACACATGTATATACACTTATGTAGTGATGTTACACAAATGTCTACATTCAGACTGAGCACAGTTGATGAATGGAAAGAGTTTTTCAGTGTTGACCGAGAGCAGTCGGGTGTTGAATATGTTCAGTGTTGACCGAGTCACTCGGGCGTTTCAGTCATGGTCGGGCATTAAAGAAAATCAGTGTTAACCGAGTTGATTATTCAGTGTAGCTGACTAACAATGGTTTACATTCTATAATTAATTGGTTATATGAGGCTGACTGAATTGTAATTTATTACTTATTTAGAAGCATGTTCAAGCTGACTTGACAAGGCTTATCATATATACGAGAGTATGTAAAAAGTTGAAGATAAGCAGAAGTGTGGAATTATGTGATATGAAGAGTGAAGGTGAAATCAGATGGGATTCTAATTGAGTATAGAACACTTAGAGCTGCAATAGAATATTTGATCAGCTAGGATCCTATTATAATTAGAACAAAGATCTGGATCAACAAAGACAGTTTCTTACACATACAGGTCAATTCATTGTTACTTTCTTACAATTGTAGCAGTGATCTCAAAATCTCTTAACAGAGTAGACTTAACAGTCTTTTTGTAAATCCTCTCACAAGGTAGAATTTCTATGTTGAAGTGTTGAAGACGTCTAACAAGGCCACTCCTCATAGGGTGATTTAAATCCTCTAACAGGGTCACACCTAACAATGTGTTTTTGTAACCTTTAACAGGGTTGGCTCCTAAAAGGGCTCACTTCAGAAGAGTGAAAAAAGTAACTAGTTACATTGGTGGTTTTTCCCATATTGGGTTTCCACGTTAAATCTTGGTGTCACATGTGTATATGTTATTTGTTTCATGATTTATGTTTGTGTACTTAATCACTAAATTATAATTGCATTGGATATCATAAATATTTCTTTGACACCCGAGTTACAGAAGAATATCTTAATTGACTGAGTAACAATGTTATATTGTTTAAGACATCTAAGGGACAAGGGATTTGTTTTGAAGTAACTGATTCACCCCTCCCCTCTCAGTTACTTATCTCATTTCCAAAAATTGGTATAAGATCTTCAAGTGCTTTTAGAGAAGCTTTCAATGCCTAAGCTAAAGATTAGAGATGTCTTACAGAAGGGAGATCCCAAAGCTAAACAAAGACAACTTCCTTGTGTGGCAAGAGTTGATGAAGCTACATCTATCTACTATTGGAGATGTTGGTTTGAAATTTTTGGACAGAAAATATATGGAACTAACATCAACTATGAATGCGGAACAAATGATGGAATGAAAGCTTCATAACATAATGATGATTGATATATCTTCTTCACTCAGCTACTTAGAATTTGATGAAGTCAAGGACTTCCCTATAGCCAATGATATGTGGAAGAAATTACATGACATTCATGGAGGAGATGCAAAAATAAAGAGAGCCAAAGTAGAAAGTCTTAGAGGACAATTTGATCAGATGAAAATGAAAGAAGGAGAAGACATTACAAGATATAGTGAAAGAATCAAGAAGATTGTGAGTGCCATCAGAGTTGCAGGAGGAATAATTGAAGATAAAACAATGGTTAGAAAGGTATTAAGAACATTACTTCCTATCTATGCTATTAGAGTTTCAACTATTCAAGAGATGAGGTGCAATAAGGATATAACTCTGGATACATTAGTTGGAAGGATTACAACTTTTGATCTAGACAACTTTGACAATTATTCTCCTAGCTCTAGCAATCTTGAGTCTGCATTCAAAGCTAAATTGAACCTTGGTAAGAAGGATAGATACTCAAAAGGGAAGCAGATTGAAAGTGATAGTGATGATGAATCTAATGATGAAGATCTAGATATCATTGAAGCATTACTTGGAAGGAGACAAAGGAAAATACAAAGGAAGAGTGCCATTGATTTTCTTTTCATGCAATGAGGTTGGTCACATTGCTGCCAAGTGTTCGAAAAAAGAAGTCAAAGATGAACAAAAGATCAACAAGTACAAAGGCAAGAAAGATTTCAAGAACTACAAGAGCTACAAGGACAAAGGTAAGAAGTCTTGTTATATTGCTAAAGATTCTGATAGTGATGAAGAAGAAGATGAAATGGTTTATATTGCTATTAAGGATGAGTTAGATTAAGAAGATGAAAAGACAATACTTTTCTCACATATTAGTAAAAATGACACATGGATAATTGATAGTTAGATTAAGAAGATGAAAAGACAACACTTTTCTCACATATCAGTAAAAAATGACACATGGATAATTGATAGTGGTTGTTCTCATCACATGACTAGTGATAAGACAAAATTTGAACATCTTGAACACTATGATGGTGGGAGTGTCAGTTTTGGGAATGATGAACCCTGCTATGTGAAAGGAAAAAGGTTGCATTACTCCGACAGAAGGAATCAAATGTGATAATGCTTATTGGGTTGAAGGACTAAGGATAAATCTACTCAGTGTAGCACAACTAAACAACATTATCTTCAAGGTAGAATTCATGAATGGTAAGGTAAAGCTCCTGGATGGTAAAGGGAACCTAGTTGGAACTGACAGACAAACAAAAGGTAATCTATTCTATCTTGATCTCATAGAAAGTTCATGCTTTATTGCACAAGTAGAAGAAAGTTGGCTATGACATAAAATGTTGTGGCATCTAAATTTTGATAATCTGGTAAACATAAGAAAGAACAAGAGAGTTAGAGGTATTCCTATTTTGAAGAAACCCGAGTTAGCAATATGCAAACAATGTCAAATTGGAAATATGAGTAAGATAGGTTTCAAGAGAAAGAATTACAATACTGATGAAATATTGGAATTGGTACATACTGACCTTTGTGGAAAAATTGGGACAAAAAGCTATACTGGAGAGAAGTATTTCATTCTATTTGTTGATGATCATTCCAGAATGATGATTGTCATGTTTCTCAGAGAAAAATTGAAGCTTTTCAGAAATTCAAATGGTATATTTCAAGAGTTGAAAAGGAAACATGAAAGAAACTAAAATGTCTAAGATTTGATAGAGGAGGAGAATTCATTTCTAATGAGTTCAATGAATTTTGTAATGAAAGAGGAATCAAAAGACATGTATCTTCCCCTGGTACACCATAGCAAAATGGAATAGCTAATGATTGAAAAGAATGTTGCTGCCAAATACTGGAAGGAGGCCATCAGTACTATAGTGTTCACCGTGAACCGAGTTCAACTAAAGAAAGGTAGTAACTAGACACCTTTTGAATTATGGTATGGATATAAAACTAATGTTCATTATTTCAAATTATTTGGAAGTAAATGCTACATCTTTAAGGAAGAAAGAAATGGAAATTTTGATGCAAAAAGTGATGAAGGAATATTCTTAGGTTACTCATGTAAAAGAAAAGCATACAAATGTCTGAATATTACAACTCATAAAGTCATAGAAAGTGTACATGTCAAGATTGATTAGTTTGCAGAAAGATGTGAAGAGAAGAGCAGTAAAGAGCTTGAAGACTACAGGAAATTTTTGTATCATGAACCTGATACTATGCCTATGACTCGAGCAATGGTGATTGGACAAAAAAACTATCAACCACTGAATATACTAACACAAACTGTACAACCTGAGTTGCTGACTGTGCAACCTGAGCTGCTGGTAGAAGAAACTAAGTCACAAAAAGAGGCAACCCAATATCAGATAGAGGGACCTGAGTCACAGATAGAGGAACCTAAGTCACAGACAGTGGAACCTGAGCATCAGACAAAAGAATAGGAAAGAATGTGTGAGAATGATAAACCTAGTGGATCAAGTCCAGAATCAAGACTGAAGGATCCAGTACTTTCCAAGTATGTTAGAAGGAATCATGCACCTGAGAAAATAATTGGAGATGAGACAGAAGGTGTAATGAAAAAGAACAAACTAAAAGGTACATGTTTACTCAGTGAATTTGAACCTAGAACTGTTAAAGATGCATTGAATGATGAAATTTGGATAGAGGCAATGAATGAAGAAATTGAGCAGATTGAGAAGAACAAAACTTGGAATCTTGTGCCTAGGCCAAAGGACAAGAATGTGATTGGAACCAAGTGGGTTTTTAGAAATCAGTTGAATGAAAATGGTGAAGTTTCTAGAAACAAGGCCAGACTAGTTAGTAAAGGATATGCTCAAGAAGAGGGTATTGATTATGGAGAAAATTTTTCTCCTATTGCAAGAGTTGAAAGAGTCAGAACTCTTCTGGCATATGCTCTACACATAAAGGATACAAAGTATATCAAATGGATGTGAAATCTACATTTCTGAATGGAGTTCTAGAAGAAGAAGTCTACATTGAGCAACCTGAAGGATTTGTTGATCCTAGCAGAAGGAATATTGTTTGCAAGATGGACAAAGCATTGTATGGACTGAAACAAGTGCCCAGAGCCTGGTATGAAAGAGTGCATGGTTACCTAGTAAGTATTGGATTTCAGAGAACTAATGACAATAATAGCTTGTACATCAAAGAAGGACCACAAAACAAAATATTGTTAGCATATATATTTGTTGATGACATATTATTCACTGAATATGATGACTTATGTAAAGCATTCTCTGTAGCTATGAGTAAAGAGTTTGAGATGTCTATGTTTGGTGAGATCAAATTCTTTGTTGGATTACAAGTTCATCAAATGAAGGATGGTATCTACATTACTCAATCAAAATATATTAAGGAGATACTCAAGAAATTTGGAATGGAAGATTCCAAACCAGTTGGAACACCCATGTTTACTGGACAAAAATTGTCTAAGGATGATGATTCAAAGGAGGTAGATCAGACCAAGTACTGATTCATGATTGGAAAATTGCAATATGTTGTTTAGACTAGACCTAATATTGCATTAGAAATTGGTATTGTTGCAATATTTTTAGTTAATCCTAGAGACAATCACCTAATGGAAATCAAAGGAATTTTGAGATATCTGAAGGGTACTGAAGACTATGGTTTATGGTATAAGAAAGATGGGAACTTTGATTTGAAGACATGCACTGATGTTGATTGGGCTGGAAGTGTTGATGACAGGAAAAGCACCAGTGGTGGAGCTTTCTTTCTTGGAAAGAGGCCAGTGTCTTGGAATAGGAAGAGACATAATTGTATCTCTTAGTCTATAGCAAAGAAAAAATATGTTGCTGCAACAGTGAACTGTTCAAACACCATATGGTTCAAGTAGTTGCTGTCAGGAATGAAGGAAGAAGTAAGAGAACCAATTATTATCTACTATGACAACACCAGTTCCATTAACATTTCAAATAATCTTGTGATGCACACCAAAACCAAGCATATAGTAATAAAGTATCATTTCTTGAGGGAATTGGTATATAATAAAGAAGTAAGGTTGGAATATGTGAGTACTAAAGAACAAGTTTTAGACATATTCACCAAACCTTTACCTAAGGATGCATTTTGTATCTTAGACAAAAGCTAGGGGTGCTTCCCTTAACTGAAGCTCACTAAAATAGAGTTTAGTGATGCATCAACCTGAGCCAAAGTGAAGATCTATCAGTTGATGCAGGTACATCAGAGCCCATTGCAGATGAATTAGAACATTCAGGTACATTACAACTTCAAAGAGAAATAGTATTGACTATTGGTATTTATATTTAGTATTTGTGAAGATGGAGTCTTTGGAATCTATTTTTAAAGAGGGAGAGTTTGATATAATACAAAATAAAATAATCAAGAGACATAGTTTGATGAAAGAGGGAGTTTTTTGAATGAGAATCAGAATGAAGCTAAAGACATTAAAGAAAAATTTCTGTTGCTCTACAATTCTTTGTATTATGACATGTTGTGTTTCCATCAATGCCAAAGAGGGAGATTGTTGAAGATAATTATTCAATTGTCTATTGTCATTGATGTTACACATGTATATACACTTATGTAGTGATGTTACACAAATGTCTACATTCGAGCATAGTTGATGAATGAAAAGAGTTTTTTAGTGTTGACCGAGACCAGTCGGGTATTGAAGATGTTCAGTGTTGACCGAGTCACTCGGGAATTTCAATCATGGTCGAGCATTAAAGAAACTTAGTGTTAACCGAGTTGATTATTCAGTGTCAGCCGACTAACAATGGTTTACATTCTATAATTAATTGGTTATATGAGGCTGACTAAATTGTGATTTATTACTTATTTATAAGTATATTCAAGCCGACTTGACAGGTCTTATCATATACATGAAAGGTCAAGTTTGGATTGAATATATGAGAGTATGTGAAAATTTCAAGATAAGCAGAAGTGTGGAATTCTATTATATGAAGAGTGAAGGTGAAATTAGATGGGATTCTGATTGACTACACATCACTCGGAGCTGCAATAGAATATTCGATCAGCAAGGATCCAGTTATAATTAGAACAAAGATCTGAATCAGCAAAGATAGTTGATTACACATACAGGTCAATTCATTGTTACTTTCTTACAATTGTAGCAGTGATCTCAAAATCTCTTAACGGAGTAGACTTAACAGTATTTTTGTAAATCCTCTCACAAGGTAGCATTTCTATGTTGAAGTGTTGAAGACCTCTAACAAGGCCACTCCTCACAGGGTGATTTAAATCCTCTAATAGGGTCACACCTAACAATGTGTTTTTGTAACCTTTAACAGGGTTGGCTCCTAATAGGGGTCACTTCAGAAGAGTGAAAAATAGTAACTAGTTACATTGGTGGTTTTTCCCATATTGGGTTTCTATGTTAAATCTTGGTGTCACCTATGTATATGTTATTTGTTTCATGCTTTATGTTTCTGCACTTAATCACTAAAGTATAATTGCATTGGATATCATAAATATTGCTTTGACACCCGAGTTACAGAAGAATATCTTAATTGACCGAGTAACCATGTTATATTGTTTAAGACATCTAAGGGACAAGGGATTTTTTTTTGAAGTAACCGATTCACCCCTCCCCTCTCAGTTAATTATCTCATTTCCAACAGGAATATATATATATATATATATATATAGATTTTTTTAATCTATTTTTCTATTCTACTAGATGTGTGAAACAAAGACCTTAATGCTTAGTGAAAACCTACTGTCAAAACAAATACAAGAACTATAGATTGAAATTAAATATATTCAAAAGTGTACCTTTTGGAGAGTTTATAACAAGGGTTACATAATTAAAAAACATAAGTTTCTAAATGAATTCATTTGACCCCCCAAAAGGTAAAGTGGAAGTCAAATTTTGTAAGTATTTCAATAGGTACAAAGATGACTCCATTGCATTGATGATTTAAGACTAAAGCGGTTCTATACAAGGGGGTTTGATCTAATAGGCTTTGATATAACCCTCTTCAATTAAAATCCTTCAAATGGAACCTCTCAAGACTTAAATAATTATATTTTCTTGAAAATACGTGTTTCCAACTAAAAACAAGGATGTCTCAAGTTTGGGAATACTATTCGGAGATTACCCACATATGGTCTTCCAAGAGAAATGCCATAGACTTTCAAAGGTACACTCTCACAAGTGACAATGTCCTACATAGTTTGAATTTATACTTGCAAGTGCATTCTATAATCACCTGAATATATTTTCCTTGTTGTAACCATCTAAAAGAATAGAGATTTGGATGTGTGATGGAAAAATATCCATTCACCTAACTAAACGATTTGAGATATTTTTATTTTGGTTGTTGTCATCAGCTATGACATTGATAGGGTATACATTGACTAAATAATTTGTGTGGAAGGGATGCTTGCATTCCATTGAAATGTGAGAGTTATTAGATCTAGTTTTGAGACATTGTGCCTTATAATCACTATCTATTACCTTGTCAAAATTGGGTGTGTATGACATTTAGAATCATAATGAAAGTTGATGTGGTGACGATGACACCATATAGCACATTGCTAAGGCTTTTTACTATTGTCCTCTTTTTTTTGTAAATGATGAAGATGCTTTATGAACTTATACATATTAAATATTAAGTATTGCAATTACCTTTGCATATGGGGTTGCTACTTCTATATGAAAGGCTTTTATCTAGTATTACCCATGCACAAGAAATTTTTAACTTAAGTTTAGCCTTGGTTTTAATCTTGAATACATCATAGAATGATTTATGCAAAATTTTTGAAGTCATTCAATCCATCTTAAAGTGTATATTTACTAAAATAATTTTCTTATGTATCTAAGTACCATGTGTTGATCAAGAAGTTATGTATGCAAACATGCAAAATAGGCATGGTACTTGGTGTTATCTTCCATTAAATAATCCTTATGCTAGTGCAACTTCTATAGCTAAATATATTTATCCTCATTATGTTTGAGCGGGTGAAACCCCACTAATAAAGTGTAGATAAAGGTATCCTAGTCTAGAATTGACTAGTGATCCCTTTTATGCTATCCATAGTAGAATATTCTTAAATTATTAAAAGATAAGGCTTACAATTATAATAAAGTTACCTTAGTGAAAATTTCTAATTCTTTTTTTTAAAAGTTTTTATTTTAGCTTTAAGTGAATCATGTAATGGTTATCTACTTTGGATGATTTCATTCTCAAATCTCTATGTAGGGAGATGAACCTCATTACAATTGTACCATGTTAATGTTGATCTCTAAGTTTTGTTGATCATTAGTGTCCCACACTTAGTCATTTATCTAGGCAATTTAGCTGGTCATCACTACGGCCGAGCTATCTAGTATAGGCCGAGCTATCCGACATAGTCATTGTTGAGTAGTGTTAGGGATTTTTCTTCTATGAACCACAATGCTTGAAATGTCTATTTTGAACCTTGTACCTTCTAACTCTAATTCAGAGACAAGAAAAGCCTAATTGCTAAGGACTGGATAAGGTCCTTCTTCATTTTTGAGCTCCACAAATACTCAGGCAGGTTTTACCTCTTGAAATTGCTGTTAACACAGTGTTTGTTGATGTGGACACTGATTTATCATGTATCTTTACTGAACCAACTTATAAATCACCTTGTAAATGACCAAGCATAATCATATACAGGGTTTAACCATACAAATCATAATCTTAAATATGACAAAAAACCAGTGATGCAAGGATCTCAATCCTTCTTCCTTTTCTTGTAGGAGGGATAACCTAGTTGATTCGCTCTTCAAGGAATCAATAATATGGACAGTGTCCTGCTGACAGAGGTCCTTCACAAGTTCAGCTTGTATGTTCTTAGTAACAGAGTTTTTAAATTGATTTGGTTTTAATAGCTTGGAATATCTTAGACACAGATAGATAATCAGACTATTTTCTGAACTAGTGCCTATCCTTTGGGCTGCAGAGTCAATAATAAGCAAAGGTATCACAGAAACAAAATACACTGAACTGCCTTACAATTCAAACAATTAGGATAGGTTTCCTTACAAACTATCTTGTTACCTCAAG
>MU224034.1:1756004-1778808 GCA_018584345.1 Thuja plicata
TAATCATTTGAGATTTAGGAATTAAATGTAATGTCAGATTTATGCAAATTTGGGTTTTCTGCATTTGAAACTCAGTCAATTAAAGTCAATTAGGAGAAGAATTTGCCTAGTACAATAGGACTTTGAATGATAAGAAAATGCACCAAAATTGATTGATTATTAGGTGCCAATTTTGGGGTGTTACAATACCTAGTTGAGAGCATGTACACTGGCACTGAGAGCGGTCTTCCAGGATGATCTATTGATGGGTCAGGCCATCTCTTGGGAGGATTTGATGAGCCTCTACAGCGTGGATCACCCACTGGCGGTTGTCTTGGCACTTTTCTTGAGTTGCCACTTGGTTCCTGATCAAGGTCAGCACGCATTGGAGTGCAGCTAGGGAGGTATGTTGCAGAGGATGCTAGGTACACCGGTACTGACTTTCAGATGGGGCAAGTGTATGCTCACACAGATGTATCATGAGATGCACGAGATTGTGTATTGAGGTGCACATATGATGGCGGCAGGAGTCGTCGTTCTTCAGATATGGGCCTGGGAGCAAGTTCCCATATATAGGCCAATTTTCCATGACACATGATAGCCTTTGGAGCTGTATATATACAGGTACGCAGGTCCTATGACCCAGCCCGGGCTGGGTAAGATGGAGCAGTGGCAAGCTCAGATAGATGATATGGAAGCAATCATATGGCGGCCCTGGATAGCCATGGAGGTATGAGATGATGCATGACACAAGATGTCATATATGTTCTGTTCACATCCTTTGATCGGGTGCACCATCAGTGTTATTGAGTGCTTCTTGCTCACACGAGTGTTGCAATAGTTCAGGAGACCTTAGGATGTCTCGCAGGAGTTTTGTACTTACGCCCAATTCATCGATGAGACAAAGAAGGGTTGGTAGAGACAGTTAGATAGAGGTTGGAGCATGATAGATGCGTGCATACCACGAGCTAGGTGGGAATACATGGCCATGGTGATGAATGTAGGGATGACACCTTCATACAGGGACCACATATTAGCACACCCATTCCCTAGATATACAGATCCCGTTGGCCTGGGCCCTCATGTATAGCAGGTGGTACAACCACCACCACAGCAGCAGGTGCAACAACCACCCCCACAACAATAGGTACAATAACTGCCCTTATAGTAGCAGGTACAGCAGCCGACCTTACAATAGCAGAAGAGGGTAGTATAACTGAGGACTGTGCAGATTCCTATCCCCACTAGACCTATGGGGTCAAATGGGATCAATGAAAACCATGAGAACAAACAAAATACAAAGAAAGATTCAATCATAGCTCAACATGTTTCAAAGTTTACGAATGTGTCTAGGTTTGGGGTGTTGAAAAACACCATTGTACTTGTGAGTGCATTGTGTCTGATTGCTATCGAGAGATGTTTACATTGTGATATATCCGATGTGTGTTGAGAAAAAAACAGATGTGTCCAAAGAGAGTGTTGAAAAAAAATGTTTGATTGGGGTGTTGAGAAACACTAGTTTGTGTCCGTAGATAGTTGTCCTTCAGGACTGACAAGATTACTGACTCGAGTGTAAAACAAAGATGAGATCAAAGTTGGGAGCCATGCCCCCAAGTACTGAACAGATTGAAGTCAAATATGCAGATAGCAAGTCGACGTGAGAAATCTTAGTAGTACAGTGATAGCAGGTAGATGTAGTGAGAACCACTGGTGACTGACGCAAGAAAGATTCTCAAGTATAAAGATCAATGTGAGATCTAGGCATTAGCAGGAAGACTCAATGAGAACCACTGGTGACTGATGTGAAGAGGGGAGAGACTCCAAAAGGTAGGACAATGCCCCCTATACCAGGAAGATGCCCCTGAGTGTGACCAGTTTCAATCCATGTGAAGTTGAGAAAAATCTCAAAGATGACTGAGAGCGAATGCATGAGCGGGAAAGCTAAAGCAGGAAAGCACACTAAAGTAGGAAAGCAACTGAAGCAAACTAAAGCAAGAAAGAAAACAAAAAGAAAGCCAAGAGATGCCGTGATAGATAGAGCCTTGTGGAATAAGAGGTGCCTGTTTACTAGGTTTTCACCATCTTGGCAGAAATTCTATTTTTGCTACCATGACGCCTATTTACCAAGTTTTCATCAATGACACATTTTTCTCTTTTCCTCTTTTTTTGTATTTTCATTTTTTTAAACTTTTTTGTACTTTTCTTGTTTTATTTTTTCAATTTTTTTGGTATTATCAAGGAACCTGTTTACCAGGTTTTCACCAGGATAATAGATACAACAAAGCGCCTATTTGCCAGGTTTTCACTAAGATGATCATTTTTTAGGACATTTTGTAATTTTTAGGATTTTCTCAGAATAGAGTATGTACATGAGCATTCAGAAGACATCTCAACTGTAGAACTTCTTCAGATGAAGAGTGTTGATAGGCTCTTTGAGCTATTCCCCCTCTATGGTAGAGAGGTGGTAAGCGCTAGACCCAAATACTACAATGATAACATACAGACCAAGCCAGTTTGGTTAAAATTTTCCTTTTTGGATGCACTGCTACTGGTTCTTGGGGTTCTCTCTCAGGACGAGGTCACCCATTTGGAAGTCTCTTGGTCTAACCTTCTTGTTATAGCTCTTAGATATTCTTTTCTGATATGCTCAGAGATGATTGAACACCACTTTCCGACGTTCATCCAGTAGTTCAAGCTCTTGTAGCCGAGATATTCTGATATCATCATCAGTAATGAGGCCCTTCAGAGAGACTCTCAAGGTAGGAATCTCAACCTCAATAGGCAACACTACATCCACACCATAAACTAGAGCAAAGGGCATGGCCCCTGTTAGTGTTTGTATACTAGTGTGATAAGCCCATGAAGCTAGATTAATTTGGAGATGCCAGTCTCATCCAGATTTGTGTACTGTGCGGTGTAAGATTTTGAGAATTGTCTTGTTTGAAGCTTCCGCTTGTCCATTACCTTGGGGATAATAGATAGAAGACCAGTGCTGAATAATCTTGAACTTAGTGCACAAATTTGTCAATTCTTTGTTCTTGAATTGCCCCCTATTGTCAGTGATTATTGATGAGGGTACACCATATCTATAGATGATGTAGTTTAGCATAAACATGGCTACAGACTTGCCATCAGCTACACTGAGAGGTACTACCTCAATCCATTTGGTAAAATAGTCTGTAGTAGTAATGATGTATTTATGTCCTCTTGAAGAAGACAAATATATATGACCTACTAAGTCAAAGGTCCACTGTTGAAATGGCCAGAAAGTAATGAAGGGAATAAGCTCCTTGGCTGGAGCATGAATCAGATTACCATATAGTTGACACTATTTACAAGACTTAGCAAACTGTGTAGCTTCTTTCTCCATATCTAGCCAATAGTAACCAGCTCTAATAAGTTTATGAGCTAGTGTCAGACTGTTTGAGTGAGACCCACAGATGCCTTCATGTACCTCTTCTAACGCACACTTTGACTCATCAGGTTCTAAACACCTAAGGAGGGTACCGTCTAGACCTCGTCTATATAAGTCGTTAGCTACGATGACAAACCGTGAAGCACTGTGGATGAAGTGACATTTCTCTTTTTGAGCATATGTGTCAGGAATAATTTGGTCACAAAGATAAGAGTAGATATGGTGGTAGTGGGATGAGTCATGTCCAATGACTGAACAAATCATCCGGGAGTCAGGGGAATCATAGGCAGGGTAGCATAATGTCTCCAATAGGAATTCATGTCTAAAATAATTTTCTAGCATTTGTAACATAGAAGCCAGAGTAGCCATGGCATTAGCTGCTTTATTATCCTCCCTTGGAATTTGCTGGAAAGTAACATGTGCAAAGTATTTCTTAAGGTCATCAACCATCTTTTTATAGGGCACCCATTTTTCATCTTTTGTTTGATGGATGTCATTCACTTGATTGATAACCACTTGTGAGTCTCCAAAGAGATTTAGCTCATCAACACACCATTCAATAGAAGTATTTAATCCATTAATCAAAGCTTCATACTCAGCAGTGTTATTTTTGCAAGGAAACATCATTTTGTATGCCTTTAGTAATGAATACCGCTAAGGTGTAATGAACAAAATTCCAGCACTTGACCCCTGTTGGGTGAATGATCCATCAAAGAACATGGTCCATGTCTGATGTGTAAGAAGCATAATGGACTCATCTAGGAACTCAATCCTTAATGGTTGATGATCTATAATAGGTGACTCAGCCAATTGATCTGTGATCGCTTGCCCTTTGATAGCTTTTCTCTCAACATATTCAATATCAAATTCACTAAGAAGCATGACCCATTTAGCTAGTCTACCTGTGAGGGTAGCTTTACTAAGCAAGTATTTTAATGGATCAATTTTTGCAATGAGCCTTGTAGTGTGAGAAAGCATGTAGTGTCATAACTTCTGGGAAGCAAACACCACTGCTAAGAAAGCTTTCTCAATTACAGAATAATTCATTTCATAAGAGACCAATGTTCTGCTGATGTAATAAATTGCTCTTTCTTTATTATTTTGATCTTCTTGGGCCAATAGAACACCCAGAGATGTTTATGTAGCTGAGATGTATAAGATCAATGGCTTCCCCTGAATAGGAGGCATTAATATAGGCAGATTGGCTAGATATTGTTTGATCTGTTGAAAGCCTTATTCACATTCTTTGTTCCATTCATAAGTCACACCTTTATGTAGAGTTTTAGTAAATGGTTGTGACTTGTCAGCTAGCTACGAGATGAAACACTGGATAGATTGAAGATGACCTTGAAGACCTCTAATTTGTCTGATACTGCAAGGTGGAGGAATTTCTATGATATCTTGCACCTTTACAGGATCCACCTTGTTTCCCTTCGTAGAGATGATATAACCAAGTAATTTTCTTGAAGTAACCCCAAATGCACATTTCTTAGGGTTAAGACGCAGTCTAAATTTTTCCATACGATCTAGTATAGGGCCTAGATCAGTGAGATGTGTCTTTCATGTCCATACTTTTAGAAAGCGTGTCATCCACATAGTCCTCCATTGTCTTATGCATCATGTCATGAAATATGGTAGTGATAGCTCTCTGATAAGTAGCCCCAACATTCTTAAGACCAAAAGGCATAACATTCCAACAGAATGTACCCATTGCACAAGTGAAATAAGTATTTTCTTGGTCTTCTGGCACAACTTTGATTTGGTTATAGCCAGAGAAACCATTTATTAGAGAGTACATCTCATAGCCTACTATCATATCCACAATCATGTAAATGTTGGGAAGTGGAGAATCATCTTTTGGACATGCCTTATTTAATTCCCTAAAGTCTGTGCAGACTCTGATAGATTTGTCATGTTTAGTCATTGGGAATATGTTAGAGATCCACTATGCATAATCAATTTCTCTAATGAACCCAACTTTTAGAAGTTTTTCCAACTCTGCCTTGACCAGTAGAGCCACATGTGGATGCATCTTTCTAAGTTTTTGTTTGACTGGTTTCAGACCCGGAGCTATTGACAAGTGATGTGTGATGAGATCAGGATCTACACCCAGCACGTTAGAATATGTCCATGCAAAGTTTATCTTTTTTCTCCTTGAAGAAATCTATGAATTCCTTAAGTTCTGTAGATAATGATTTGGCCACATGAATAATGTGTGGATGTTCTTCTGTACCTAGATTTACCGGCTGAGTTGGCTCAATTAGCACTGATGAGCGTTCCTGGAAATGACTCAGAAGCACATCAAGTATCTCATCCTTAGGCACCTTAGAGAGGTTTTCACCTTTGGATACATCTTTTCTTTTTACTTTTTTTTGGTTCTAACACTGCCACAATGTAGTTTTCACCATCAAAGCACCTATTTTTTCTTCTTTTAATTTTATGACTAAGATACTTCATATTAGCCTTGGTCATATTGATAATTTCTTCACTAGTGGAGGATGTTATAGGTTCAACAGTGTGAAGGTAGCAGGCTAGAGCATAGTCATTTTGGAATGTAAGGAATTCATTGGATGAAGAAGGGGAATTCCAGTCTATTAGCTCAGGATGTTGGAGTGAAAGAGACATGACAGGTTCAAGTGCATTCACGATATAATCATCGAAAGCATTGACAAGTAAGCTGAGAGCTAAATTGATCTCATCCAAAGGTGCATTTGAATCCTTTTGACTCCTAGCAATAGTAGTAGAAGATACATTAACATTTATGGACCCGGACTCATTAGACCATTGGCTAGACCCTTCACTTATGTTAAGAAGCTTTTCATAAGATCCTTCTGACAAACTGTCAAACTCATATTCATGAGAATCTATGTCTGAACTCTGACTTGGGTGTTTGCACCATGAAGGTTTGGGAGCTCTTACAACACCAGCCTATTCTTGTGCCAACTTTTCTTGAAACTCTGGTGGTATGTATCATTCACCTTGGAAAGTAGGATCCTGTAACACTTTCCATTGTTCATAGGTTAGTGCATCAAATGGAGTGGTTTTATCAAAATCGCTGTTAGTCTTGACTATACTGGTGCGCGGTACAAAATTATCTGGCTTAGCAAAGAATGCTGCCAGGTCTAGAGGAATGGGATAAGGAAAACAATCCTCATTGGAGCTATCTTCTACGGTGTCGACTGTAGCTATGCCTTCAGGTTCTGGTGAAGGATCTAATTTTGGCACAAATTTGTTAATCCCTAGATGGAACAGGATCTTCTTGAAGCCTAAACCAATTGTATCTTTTGTCTTTTGACCCGTAGCTTTAATAGGTTCAACTAACCCATTACCATTCACCCCTATTGGGCCATTCCCTTTGTATCCAAAGTGTTTCATAATCTTAAGACCATCGTTGTTGGGATTCAGTTCACGAGCTGGAGCAGCCTATTCAAATATGTCATTTCCTTTGCAAAGCCAAGCTTTAATAGCTCTTTCCTCATCTTCATCTTCTAATGGTGTAGAAGCCTGTACAAAGGCACCATCATAAACTATCTCATGAGGAGTAGAAGATCTGTTGTTCTCAGAAGGTCTCCCATAAGAACGAGGAGATGAAAGTAGAGCTGCTAACGATAGAATCGGTTCTATTTGATACCCCCCATGCCTATGTCTATGATTTTTAGGGTCTGTTCCATGTCTCTGAGCTTGGCATTACAAAATTCTGTGTATTCTCTATTAGTCAGAACAAGACTATCCGCTGACTGAGTGAGCACATTACAAGAAGAGCCCATACTAGTAGGAATTGTCAACCCTGCGCCTTGGAAAGGAAACTTAATGCACTGATGGTATGTAGAGGGAACCGCTTGCATCTCATGGATCCATGGTCTTCCTAGAAAGATATTATATGCAAGGGGAAGGTCTAGCACCTGACATGTGATGTCTCTTTCAACTAGTCCAACCGAATGGGTAGCACGACTAAACCTTTAGATTTTCTCTCTTCTTCATCATAGGCCTTGATAGTAATTCTTTTGTGGGAATCTATGCGATCTTCATCATAACCTAGCTAAGAAAGAAAGTGAGACAAGAAAATATTAAGGCCAACACCATTATCAATGAGGACATGATGGACTAGTTGTTTTCCAATCATGACTTCTATATGCAGAGGAGCGTTATGCGGGTGAATAATTGAGTGATCATCTTCTTTTGAGAAGGACAAATAATGCGGTGAAGTCAAGTGACCCACCATGGATTGAAACTAATCTAGATTGATGTCTTTGGGGACATTAGCTTCTGTGAGAGCTTTATCCAGAATCTGCCTATGAGCAGGCAAGATCTTCAACAAATCAAAGATAGTTATTTGAGCATTGGTTCTTTGCAGCTGGTCAAGAATGCTATAACCAATAGTAGGAGGCATAGGGACCAATTTCATGGTCTTTTTGGCAGAGCCAACAACATTTTTATCCATGGGTTGTTTTGGTGTAGATGTAGCAGTAGGAGGGTTAGGACCCTTGATAGTGATTTTAGCGCGGGATCTGGTAACAATGTTCGTGCAATCCTGAGATGATTCAGATTCAGATAAGCAAGATCCAGGGCCTCTCAAGACGAACAGGGTCTTAGGCTTAGGAGCATCCCCACTTCCTTTGGTAGTAATCACATTACAATACTCCACTTCCATAGGTTCAATCATGTTGATGACATTGTCATAGGTGGCATGTGCGTAGTTAACGTTGGCATTATTCTTCTTAGCGTTGGAAGACTCGCCTTTCTCGTGATGAGGAAATGGATCTTTAGATGCCTGGTGATCCAAATTCTTGTTATGATTTTCCACAATGATAACCTGGTTATCAATAAGATCTTGGACTTTATGATGCAATTGAAGACAAGTAGCAGTCTTATGACCCTTGTTTTGGTGATAGTCACAGTATGCGTTGTCATTCCACCAATGGGGTCGTAGTTGCAGATTGTATAGATGTTTTTCCAAAGAAGCGAGAATCTGATTTTGCACCAAAGTTTTGAAAACCACATCAAGCGGTTCTCCCAAAGAAGTAAATTCACGCTTGGTTCGTGGGGCCCAAGGTTTGTTGCCAGAGAATCTAGAAGGCTGTTGAGTGTTGGGTGCAACCTTTTCAACAACTTTGGTCACTTGTATACTAGAGGTGAGATTGAAGACCGGTCTTGAAGGAGCTGAAGTCACATTATCAACTGCCCCATCATTCACAACATCCCTATTCTTCTTGAAAAACTTCCCTTTCTCTTTGTTGGAAGAGGAGGAACCTTGTTTGTTATCTTTATACAAAGTCAATTCACCTTTCTTAACTGTAAATGCCTCTATCCTCATAACTTGCTTTATCATGCTGTCAAAATTAAGGGGACCTTGAAGTTGTACTTGATACCCAAAATCAGGGGTGAGATTATCCAAGAAGATATCAAGTTTCTCAGATTCAGGTATTTTGTGAGGATACTTAGTGTAAAGTTGTCTCCATCTTTGGAGAAATGTCAAGACTGGCTCCCCTTGCCTTTGCTTGAGATTGCAAAGGTCCCTGATATTGACGGGATGTTGTATGTTGTGAGAATAGTGTTGTATAAAGAGATTGGCAATCTCATCAAAAGTCTTGATGCCAGTGGGTAGTCGAGAAAACCACTCCATGGGAGGTCCACCCAAATTTCGGGGAAAGAGACCCATCAAATAGGTTTGATCATGCATGAACTCCATAGATAGGGCCCCAAATTCTCTCAAATGATCCTGAGGATCAGTGGTACCCAGATACTTATCATTTTTAGGGAGTTCCACACCTTTGGGAAAAGGTGGCATAAGAAGACTCCTATCAAAAGGAAAAGGACATATGCTTTCCATTGTGAATTATTGTGTGGGCTTGTCCTTATCCTTCATAAGTTGGCTGATTTGATTTTGCATATCTTGAATTAATTTATGCAATTCGGTAGTCTCACTCTCTTCTTCTTTAGCCACAAGTGTTTCCACTTGGAAGTTTGGGGGTAGCTTAACTCCTTGTGTTTCCAAATCTAGAAAATATTTCTCTTTATCTTCTGCAAGGAGTATTTCCATCATTTTGATGAGAGCTTTATTAGATTTTGCAGCATCTATGTCATTTTGAGTTATTGGCTCATCATCATTACCAAGAATCTCATAAATGCTTTGAGTCTGATCTTGACCCCAGTGATGTTGCTCTTCTTGCTGACCCTACTCATTTTGAGATTGGTTGTTGACTCCGCTATATTGACCTTGTAAGTAATCAAAAGGAGTTTCCATGTCGTTAACATGAGATTGTGCCGTGTGCACCTCTTCAGTATGAGTGTGAGTATTGAGTTGAGAACTTCTAGTCAATGTATCTCTCGGTGGATCAAAGGGGTTGATAGGATCAAAAGGATTGATATGTTCAAAAGGATCACTAAGGTAGCGAGGATCGTCAATAGGGTCAACCCAAATAGGTGACTTTCTGAAGCCTTATTGATCTGAAAGAAATGGATTATGCTAATCTTGAAAAAAAGGATTAGAACATAGCTGGAACACTAGTTTCTGGTTTGGACTCAGATCTATATTGAACGGGGAAGAGGAACATGAGGATCCCTCTTGACTATCAAGTTGAACAATGGGTTCAGAATGATGTTTTCCTTGATTACGAGGTTTACTCCTACCTATTCTGGAACCGCGAATGGGAAAAATATTACCGCTTCTAGTCATAACAGGCATAGACAAAGATGAAATGAGAGGAAACTTAGGATCCAACTTAGAAATCTATCTCTAGAAATAATGAAAAGGAGTTAACAGGCTAGAACAACCAAGATGTGAGATGCACCCGACACGAATCGTCAAGAGTGTGGCCAGAACAACCAAGATGTGACTATCATGTCGCAAGGTACAAAAACACAAAAAAGATAGGATAGAGACAAAGAGAAAAGACAAGTTTGAGTAAGAATCAGCCAGTTCGCAACTCAAAACAACTAGTTTTAGACTGCAGACAACAGGGAAACAAGAAATCAGATCCCAGACAAAAGTTAGATCAGGCAAAAAATTCACCAGTCAACAAGAAAAAGCTCATTGTTTTAGGACACCAGGCTACATATTTGTGTGAGGAAGTGCTATGTTACATGAGGAAGTGCTCAACTTTGTGCAAGAAAATGCAAGCTCGCGTGAGGAAGTGTTGAGTTTCTGAAATCTCGCGCGAGAAAACTCCAAATTTTGATAAACAGACTCAATTTTTGAGATAAAAACCAGATTTTGAGACACAGTCAGGACTATTCTCTGACATAATTTCCAGATTCAGGGCAGTTTTATGATGATACAGATCAGCAATCTTAGTTTCAAGGTGACAAGCACTCGTTAACAAGCATGAAGTTTCAATCAAGCAATAGTCATAAACATTTCTACCAAGGACAAAGAAACTTGGTAGAAATCATGGAAGTCTTTGTTTGATCATGATTGGATAGTTTAAGACTCAAAACAAACACTTAGTTATCCCTACAAAAAAAATGGTGTAGAAGACAAAATCCGTGCCCCGCTGTGTTATGCGTATGCGTGCACCTCACACAGTAGTGTCACCCTCGAGAGAGCGCCCATGTTTTTGGTGTTTCCAAGGACTTAGTATATATGTTCAAAGGTTACCCTTAAAGTAGGGTCCAACATCATATACCACTTCAAGCATCTAGGTGCATACCTATGTCGAGAATCTAGGGGAGAGATTCTTCCCTCTCCCTGTGCATAGATTATGTCTTCTTTTGGAGGTGATCTGGGTAGGCATCTAACTAAGAGAGTTTTTAGTGGGATTCCATTCACAATAACCTTTGGTGCCTCTCATATAGAGCTGGGGCCTCGCAGCCACACCAACTCTTGAAAGTCATACACCCTTGCAAGCAAGGCTAGGAGCGGCACTGCTCAATACGACAAACAAGGCTTTCTCAAGATGATAGTCAAAATCATGAGAAAGAAGTTACCATGGATTTGGATTCTTTGGACTCAACAAAGAAGACTTTATTATAGTGAGGTGGAATCACCGGTGATAGGTGTGTACTCACTTGGGTCATTCCCAGAGGTTCAACTTCCGACAGGCCCTCTAAAGGTGACACAACTTGGCTTGGATTCAAGGGTCTGATTTACTGATTCTCTCAAAGAGAGAAGAGCATACTTCTCTACCTCTTCACCTTAC
This sequence comes from Thuja plicata, assembly GCA_018584345.1. Taxonomy (NCBI): domain Eukaryota; kingdom Viridiplantae; phylum Streptophyta; class Pinopsida; order Cupressales; family Cupressaceae; genus Thuja; species Thuja plicata. The sequence goes on from MU224034.1 coordinate 1,767,537, forward strand.
CCAAACACTCAAGACATGTTCATCACCAAGATATCTTCACTCCACCAAATCCACAAGCCTTTGGGTTTCTGACTCTCTCAAAGAGAGAAGAGAATAATCCCCTAACAAGTAGATGTGTTAAAGATTCACTATCTTGCTCTACTTCCCCAGGTATCCATCATTCTAGAAACATCTGGGTCTCGGTTTCATCCATGGGAATCACTTCCATGTAATGAAGAGCCTATTCCCCTACTTTTCTATCAGGACCCTTAAGAAATTTTAACAAAGCCCTATTTAAACTATGTGAATGAAAAATAGTAAACAAGCATAACATTTTTAATATGCCTTTGAAAACCATCCAGCAAGCAAACCGTTAGCAAGTTTTTATGATCTTTGACAAGCGACCTGCAGACCACTATTATGCTGTAGCAGAAATCAGAAACATGAAATCAATAATAGAAAGTAAATGTCAGAAAATGATAACAGTAAATTGCAGATTCTGGAAATTTAATGACTGTCTATAAAACTTCGCGCAAGACAGTATATAGCTCCGTGCGAGAAAGTGCAGGGACCTGCACGAGATTTGTGTTTCCTCATGCAAGAGAGTGCTACTAGGAGAAAAAATTTGTGTGGTTCAATCTGAAATGTCACGCGAGATTCCATACCAGTGATGTACGGGCATACGACAGAGTTCAAACTACTGTCATAAAATTTTGAGAGTGAGGCCAGAAATCATTTTTTCTGCCGTACGGTGGGCGGCAAAATGTGTGTGCTTGAAAGTGACCTCTTAATCAGGCACAAACCCAACATATTCCTTACTCAATCATTGAATTTGAAAAGATGAACATGAATTGTACATTTCACAAACTTGATTGAAGCGACCTGTTGCCTCCTATTTAGTTGGGCATCTGGAATTTACTCTCAGAACGAGAGCCAACAACCTTGACCATTGCTAAAATGGAGGATTTTTAAAGCATGAAAGGTAAGCAAATTTCCATTAATCTAAGAATAAAAATTCCATTAATCTATGAATGAAAATGCCATTAATCTATGAATGAAATGCAAATTTAATTGAATTAAACTAGAACAATAATCAAATTACACTAGTCATGAGAATGCAATTATACTAAATAAGATTTTAAACTAAAAAGCAACAAAAGATATGAAATATGAAATAGGTGAGAAAAAAATTAACTATAATTTTGATTCTCTCTAATTGATCCCCCCCAAATGAAGAAAATGAGGCCCATAATATAGAACAACCTGAGAAGGGGATGAAGAGTTTCTTGAAAAAAAATGGTTGACCCTTCATTTCCATGGAGGAAGGTGAGACAATTTTTGAAGGAATTATTCAATTAAAAGAATGAATTATTGCCACATGAGTGGCTTTTCACATGGAATTATGGAATTCCTTTTTGAGGATAATTCATCCTAATAATTAAATAACTATTCAATTCCTTTTTGATGTGTATTAGCTAAAGGGGGTGGAATTAATTTAATTTGAAAGCACTTAGGACTTTAGAATTAAATTAATTAATCATAGGGATTTTTAGGTAATAAACCTTGATAATTTAGGAATTAAATATAATGTGAGATTTATGCAAATTCAGGTTTTCTGCATTTGAGACCAAGTCAATTAGGGAGAGAATTTGCCTAGTACAATAGGACTTCAATGACGAGAAAATGCACCAAAATTGTTTAGAATTGTAAGGTGCCAATTTTGGGGTGTTACACATCTTACAACAAATTATGCATAGAAACAACCCTAAAAGATGAACACAAACACTTAGCCGAGAGAGGGTTAACTCGTGCCCTATAATTTCTGAGAGAGGTCAGAATGGAATGGATCAAGATTGTTCTGAGTCGTGTACATGACATGAACATATGGCTGTAAAATAGACCAGTCAAGATAACAAGAGAGATAATTCATCGAGTAATAGGTTATCCATTTCTAAACAGGAAGAAAACCATGAAATTCCAGAGTAAAGAAAACATTGAAGAACTCACTGGAGCCGTTTGGAACAAAAGAGGGATGACAATATCCATAATTACAGATTTGGAGCTTGATTTTGCACTGAGGGTTATAGCTCATAAGTTTTATCAGTCAAGTTGACTGGACAGTTTCCCCTACATTGCAATTGACCAGGCTTGAAAATTTGTGAAGAAGGATCATACCTATGACCTTGACAAGCTTCAATTAATGCAACTAGCTGAGAACCTTGCTTCAATCAGAATGGCAAAGAATTCAGTATGTAAGTTTGGATCTCTGCTCATTTGCATATTTCTCTACATACAAAATACATTTCCTACTTTTGGAAATATAGTGTGGAAAACAAATAGACCTATCACTCACAAAATAAATGCATTTATTCAGCAATTAGGTGATAATTTTGACAATGTTATGGGAACATATTTTGTGGAATTCAGGAAAAAGATGAGATTAAGGAGTAGAATTCCCAGTTCACTAGTTGAAAAACATTATGAGGATGTTTGTTTCCTAGTAGACACAGATTACACCTATGTGCAAGAAGTAGTGCCAAGGGTATCATGGCTGAGGCCACTACCTTATGAAGTAAACATTGATGAGATATCTGCAGCAATAACAACTCTATTGGAAAAATAAATTGATAGTACAGTGAAAATTTTTGGAAACTATGAAGAAGCTAAATCCAGAATAAATATGGATTTAAAGGCTGGCACTATGGAGAGAAAGAGGAAGACAATTATCAAAAATATGAAGAAGATGGTTGGAATTCAAAGTGATGAAGAAGTAGAGGATGCACCTTTGGGCTTGTCAACAGGACATGGAGGAGATATGTCTAGTGAAGAAGAAGAGGAAAGTGAACCTGAAGAGGAGGTCACAGTGAAAGGTAAAGGGAAGAAGCCAGTGGTTTCTGAGGAAACTAAACAAAGCAAAGCTAAACCTAAGGCTATGCCTCCTGTTGCTAATCGGCCAAGGACCAAGGAATCATCTCTTGCCCAGACTTAAACAAAGAAGAATGCTGGGGAGAGCAGCTCAGGGAAGAGAAAACAAGTTGAAACCAAGGAGGAAGTTATACTTGGAGTCTGAAGATGATGAGGAGATAGATACGGATGTACCAAGAAACATACACATAGCAGCACACAAACAAACAATCGATATTGATGAGGTATGTAAGAAAATTAGAGGTTTAACTGGATTAGCAGGATTCAAATTTATCAAGTATGAAAAATAGAATATAGTAAACAAGCATAAGATTCAGGAGGCATTAATAAATATGACGGGAACATTCAAAATGACACCTATAGAGATAAGAGACCGTGTCCCTACAGAACCATATGAAATTTTGTCTCAGAAATGGCAATATGCTTTAATGACTGAAAGACAGATAAGGGAAGGAACATTAGCTAAAGTCATTCCCGAATTAAAAAAGAAACAGATAGAAAAATTCATTGAAGAGTATCAAAGGAATTTTATTCCTAAATAGAGAGGCTATGCAATTTTGAGGAATGATTTTAAAGGTATAGTACAACAAAGCACCAGAATATGGAAGGAAATCTTTGGGCTGATTAATAAGAAGACTGATGAGAAAGATGAAGACAACTCAGAGCCAAAGGAAATGGAGAAAGAAACTGCTACTAAGCAGGTAGAAACTAAAATAGAACCCCAAAAGGAAACAGGCAATGAACAAATTATAGATTTGACAATGGATAGTCCCATTGGCACTACACTTGGAGAAAACAACAATGTGGATGCTGAGGATTAGAATGAGCTGGCAAACACAAGTATTCAATCACCTATTCAGGCAACTAAGGCCGAGTCAGAGAAAAAAGGAGAAAAGGAGGTAATCAATACAAATCTACCTATTTTAGAGGTTGTACAAACAGTTTTAGAGAGTGGTGATAAAATGGAAGTGATTCCAAATAAGCCTATAGAACATGAGGCTATACAAGTGTTGGTGGATCTACCACACTCTACATCAGCCACTCCCTCTGCACCTAAAATAGGAAGTGTACCTGATCAGTAGGTAATCTTGACTCAGATGAAGGTAGCAAGTGAAATTAATACTGAAAAAGGTAAAGATATCACAGTACCTGAGCCGAGTATCAGTTCTTTAGAACTCAAAAGGAAGAAGTCACATAAGAGGAACTCACCAAGTCCAAGTGTCGCTTTGGATGAAGTGATTGTGATTCCTAAATGGGATATAGATAACTTAACATATTATTAGATTCAGACTTTGCAAGACCTTTTGAAGAGGAAGAAGAAACAAGAGGAACTGAAGAGGGAATGCCAACAAAAGCAAGTATTACATGAAATGAAAGATATTTGTGTTAATGATTTTGATATAACAGATATTAATGAACATACATCAATATTGGAATAGTTAGTCGATATTGTGTAGAAAGTAAATGATGAAAATATTGAGCCAAATGAGAAGTTGCTACAATGGTCCAAGAGAAAATTTGAGTTCAAAGTTTTGGAGAAGATATCAGCAGAGATTGCTATCAAACAGGTTGAACTTTCTTCTCTTATTAGTATTCTTGAAGAAGTTGCAAATAATGTCTATTCATTGTATAAAAAGTTATGTGATGTAGAATTATTTACCAAGGATAACCAAAATCTTATTGAGAGTTTTCAACTAGCCTTGAAGTCAACAGGGAGTACATTGAGTATGGATGCTAGTTGTAGCTCCTTACATTTTGACAAGTTGACTCATACACAAAGGAGATTAGTCGAGCTTATGGCTGAAGATGGCAGAATAAGAGCAAAGTTAATAACTATTCAGACTACCTTAATACCTCATCTGGAGGTTATACAGAAGGAACTTAAAGCTGTAAACAAATTAGTCAAGAGGGATTCTCATCTCTCTATAGAAGATAGTTTGGTAAGTCTAGCTACCGAGCTAGAAATCAAGTTACAAGTCATGAAGTTTGTAAAGGATAATTGGGATACAACGATTGCACTAACATTACAGCTTCATAAGTCATTTTTGGATAAGTATAACTTAACCCCTATAGCTATCAGTGACAAAAACAAGGGGGCATTAGATAAGGAAATAGATAAAGATGTGTAGAATCAGGCATAATATTTTGTAAGGCATGTATATTATGTAAGTATGAAGTATAATCTTAGGCGGAGTATGTTTTTTACTTAGGAAAAATTTTGTGGACATAAAGAAATGATAAGTGTGTTTTTTCCACTAATATCAAAGGGGGAGATTGTTGATCTCTAAGTTTTGTTGATCATTAGTGTCCCACACTTAGTCATTTATCTAGGCAGTTCAGCCGGTCATCACTGCGGCTGAGCTATCCAGTATAGGCCGATCTATCCAGCATAGTCATTGCTGAGAAGATATTTCCAAGTGACTTGGTAATCAAGAAAAAGTTTATTATGTTCATGCTGAGTGCAAGAGCCTCAATGTGCTGAGAAAGACATTTTTGACATATATGTTTGGAATGGCACAAACTTGAAGGTAAACCATTTTGGGCCTACTTGTTCATGCATTTAATTATTTCAACGGAGTTAATTATGCATTAATTATTTGATCCCAATGCGTGGCATGGAGCCAATCAGAAAATTGGAATGCCTAAGCAGCATAAGCATTTGATCTTGATCGTTGATCTAGATCTAGATGCCAGATTCGTAAAGTATATAAGATTTCTTCTTTAAACCCTAAAATGTGAGTGTAGAGAGTGAATACACAGAAGGAGAAGTGTATGCGTACATGAGAGCTGTAAAAAGGGTTATTTTGAAAGAAGAAGCATAGATCTAGCAGAGTAAAAGAGCAGTTAACAACAAAGTAAAGACGTATCAAATTATTAGATTAGAGAAGGTATTGGAAGGAGAAGATCTGTTATCAGCATTAGAGTGCATAACAAAGGATCAATTCTCGAGACATTGTAACTAGTGTATCAGGTGAAATATTTTAACAGAGTGGTTCTAACAGAACTTTCTTAATCTCTTAGCTGAGTGCTTACTTTGTTGTAAGTTTAAATCCTTTTACAAGGTAGATTGTAATGATCTGTAACTCTTAACTGGGAATACCTTTAACTAGGTAGATTACATATTGTGATCAAACTTTGTAGCCCTAATAGGCACACTTTATTGCTACAATAGTGAAGATTTTTGTGGGTATCATCCCCACCCCAGTTTTACCTTATTGGGTTTCTAGGTTACCAAAATTCTATGTCTTGAGTTATTTATTTACTATCACAGATGCTACTAGTTGATAGATCAATTTCATTTAGGCATGGTTGTGGATCAGTTTTTTTTTAAAGGATAAAAGTTTTAAGATTTGATTTACCCCCCCTCTCAGTAACTTTCTTTCCCATATTGTATTTCCAACAGTTAATTAATAAATTAAATAAAATATTGTGTTCTATTATTTTATGCAATATGGTATCAAAGTGGGGAGTCACATGAAACACTGTGAATCTTGCTGAAAAAATTACTTGTTTCAAGGTTAAATCATAATGTTTTTTGTATGGGAATATTGCTTTCAAATTTACATGGAGAATAACTTGCATGTGCATGTATGTGAGTTGAATGTACTTGCATGTGAAGGATTCATGGTGTGTAAAGTTATGATCATTTCTTATATTATAATTTATAATTCTAGCTAGCTTGTGGGAATGTATTAGAAGGAATTTCATACTGTTAACATCTAGTATATCATAGTGGATGTTCTATGTGATGCTTTTAAGCACATAAACATCCTAAAGTTATTCAAAATTTTGACAAGAAGGTACAAAAGTTTGAAAATATTCTATTTTATTATACATTTTTTTAAAAATGGGAAATTTTATTGGAGTTTCTCTAAGTGACCAACATAATAAAGATGGATCATACTTAGTAGGTTTTATAGCCATGCACTTTATCCATGGATATCTCAAAGTAAAATGTTCTGATCTACTTGTTGAAGCTAATGCCAACATGCAATGTCACCATTTTGAAGATTCTTTGGATCTCCATGCATTTCTAAGAGAGCTTGCACATATTACTATGTCAAATAAATTGTGTGTATTTTAAGAAGCACAAACTTTGAAGACAAGAGGGAATATATTATACACGAAACTCAAAATGGATGGTTGCCTTGTTAGCTTGAGAGTTTGTGACTTTGGGAATCATACCCTTGTGAGGATTATGAGACAACTTGATGGAGCTTAGTGAGTGTAGATCAACATGGATAGTTTTCCAGTGTTGAACAAAATATCTATGATTTAGGAATTTAAGGAGATGGTAATTCAAGGATTCAAGAGTTCAACTCAAGAGCTACACCTTTACAAAGTTTCAAGGTAGCTTGATGGATTTTTACTTGGTGTGTTGTCTATTTTCAAAGAAAATATTTTGAATAATGGTTTATTTGGTTCAAGGAATTTTTAGTTTGTGGTATTTTTTGTTCCAGTGAAGTAGGTCTTATGAGGTAGTAGATTATACTAATATTACATTGTTAAAAGCTAATGCTTATAGTTGTAATAAAATCACCTTAAAGTAATGGTTTATTTTTATTTTTAGTTCTTGTTCTAGCTTTAAGTGAGATGAACCTCATTGAAATCAAATCTTGTTAATTAAATATAATATTAAACATCACGTTCTATTAATTTTTGCAATAGAGTATTGAGTGTTTGCCACTAGTAAGACAATTTTCAATCCTCTAGAGGAGAACTTCTCAATGCCAATGAAATTTTTGATAAAGAAGTGTGCTTTGAGCTATAAAATCCAAATAGCCAACATTGGGGTTGTAGACACCTTAAATTGTCCCACACTTACAAGCAACAATTTTACTAACTTTCTTCTTAATTAATTTAGTGTCATCCTTTTAATTCAAATTAAAAAATTAACATTTCCCTCCAATTTCTCATAATTAAATTATTTTAATTATGTAATTAAATAATTATTATTCCTAAATTAATTAAATAGTTTTATTATTTAATTGAATCCATTTCTTAATTTTAATTAAATAATCTTTATTATTAATTAAATTAATTGTTATTGTTCTTTTCACCACAATTAAATAATTATTCTAATTATTTTATTTACTGTCTTCTATAATTAAATAAATTATTTAGTTTATTTGATTATTCGATTTTTCCAAAGCTAACTAAGTCTTCTAAAAATAAATAAAATATTTATTTTATTTATTCCCACTCATGCACAATAATTTTTTTTAAAAATTATTTAATGCTAATTATATTCTTCAACTCCTAGTGACTAATAGTTTATCTCTTCAATTAAGTCAGTCTTCTAATAAATGCAATTAGTTACATATTTAGTTTTTAGTCATGCAATCGGTCTTTTGTCCATCAGATCTGTTAACTCACTAATCTATTCTGTCATGCAACCAGTCAACTATCAATCAAGCTTAGTCATCTATCCAATTAGTCCACTTTCAATCAATCCTAGTTATTCAATACCAGTATATGCCTCTTAATTTGGACCACCCATTGAAATATAGAATTCTATAAAATAAAGGTGATTCTTCAGTATTTTGGAACCACAATTCTTGAATTTTCATGTCATCATATTGAGAGAAAATTTGAGAGTCCACATTGCATTGAAAAGGAGAGAAATAGAGGAGGTATGACAATTTCTGGAGGTCTAAATCTTATCACTATTTCTTCTAGGCAATTCAAGGTCTCATTTACAATGATGTTCTTTAGGGAAATTACTTGTGTCCAGCGGGTGAAATAATCTTTGGCTATTAGAATCCACTTGTTTCTTGAACTAGAAGCTACAATGATCATTCCAATGAAATATAAAATCCATTGAGAAAAAGGTTCATCTAGAACAATTATATTAAGTGGGATATTAGCTAAAATTTTTCACCTTTCAAAAACAATTGCCATTCTGGACACTTTTGAACAAATAATGGCAATCAGAGAATAAGGCATGCCAGAAAAAATTGCTCGAATGATCTTTAGACCTGTAAATTTGGTAAATAAATTTCCATTAATAGGACTATGATGAAATTTATTTAGAATCCTTTCTCCTTGATATTTTTCTACAAAGAAAATAAGGATGCCATGAAAATTACTTTTGAATAAGATACATTTTATTAGAGCATAGTCAAAAAATTATTTTCTACTCTGGAAGATGTTGTGGATACTTTCTAGTCTTCTGTCTAGTTGAGTAATGTGGCCTCTGTCTCCATGATTTTCTCAATGCCGGGTAGAAAAAAAGTTCCTCTATCTAGGGTTTTCCACCTTTTGCAATATATTTTAAAAAACCTTTTCCACAAATTATTTTGGTGTACCACACCTTTATATTATAATCTAGGATATTTTTTATCCAACTAGATCACTTATCTATGGTATCTCCTTTCATAATGTACTCTTGCACACTAGAATGTGCCACTCACACAAGGACTTTGTTACCCACTGTCAGGTGCCTAAACTTTTTAAGACCCCTTACAATTACAAAATCTTGCTTTTTTACAACATTATATTTCACTTCATACCCCTTTAGGGTCATGGAATGAAGGGAAATAGGGTGTTCACCTTTTTCTATTTATCTTTTTGTGTTAACCTAGCTGCAACACTATGCTCATTGCCATATTCATACATTATAAAAACTTTAAAAAAATCTAGGTTTACCAATACATGGGCTGATGATATGGATTCTTTGAGCTTCTTAAAGAACTCACTTTTGAAGCCCATTTGAAAGTTTTTTCTTTGTCTAGCATCAAAGTGATTAGCCTGACCAATCCTACAAAATCATAGATGATTCTACCCACAAAATTGATTTTATAAAAGGATTGCACTCATGTTTTATTCATGTTTAGAGATGAATTTTTGATGGTTTTGACTCTTCCAGGATCAAAGGATATTTCATCCTTAGATACAAGATATCCAAACAACTTACCTTGAGAAACAAAAAATATACATATTTTAGGATTTAGAGACACTCCAAATTCTTGGAACCTTTGAAACACTTCTTCAAGATGATCTTCTCTATGTTTTGAAAAAATAGTTAGACCATCAAGATATATAAGGATAATTAAATTGATTAAATATTTGAAAGAAATGTCCATCTCTTGTTGAAAAGTGGCTCCAACATTTGACAAACCAAAATGCATTTTGGTGCACATTCAAATATTCTCTACTTTGTGGTGAAAGTGGTCTTATACTGATCTCCTTATTTTACCTGTGCTTGATTCTATCCTAAGCAAACATCTAGTAGAGAAAATATTTCAAATCCTGCAACTAATTAAAGAATTTATTCCATGGAATGTAAAGGATAGTGATCCTTCAAAAAAGCCTTATTTAGGTCTCTGAAGGCAACACATAGGTGGATGTCACTGTATGCACCCTAAAATGGTCGCCTAGACTTTGGACCCCATTTTATTATTTTATCAATTTATCAAAGCCTTGAATCAATATTTTCAAATATCAACAATATTAATTATATCAATTTCCTTGATCAAATCATAATCAATTCAATATTTCCTAAGGTTTGAGCCTTATTTAATTTAAAAGAGAAAAAATAAAAATAAAAATATTATTTAATTAAGAGAACATGCTCTCTTTTAATTAATTAAAAATATCTTTTAATTAAATAATAAAATCACTTCATCCTAAGCCTTTATTTAATTAAAAGGAATTTCCTCCTCTTTTATTTAAATAAAAAATCCCCACTTTTCTTCTTATCCTATGTTGCACAAATAAAACATTATTCTTATTTTATAAAGAGGGAAAAAACACTTTTTGTCTTATGTGAGACACAAAAGTCAACTCCTATTTTCCTATTGGAGGATATTTGTGCACAAGGATCAAGCTTTCTTTTTCCTCCACCCTTGATTAAGATTTTTGCCTCTTAATATCAATGGTCCATTTCATCTCACTTCTTATAAAAGGAGAGCTCTCTCCTTCATTTTCAGATCTTAAGTTTTCATGCTAAAGTTATGCTGCAAGTTTTCTAGGTCATTTGAAGCTCTTTGAAGACATTCTACATCCAAGCTTTGAAGACTTGTTATTGCATTTCATTGTAGTTGCATATTTACTTTCTTAGTTGCATATTAGCTTAGTTTCCTTTTATGCAATAGAATAATCTCACATATTCTAAATGTGAAGGCTTGGTAACACTTGTTCTTTCCTTTCATAGATTAGTTGCATTGTACTTTCATTTTCATAGACTACTTTGCATTATCATTTAGATTTGCATTGCATTACATACATTTGGTTTCATTAGAGATATTGGCATTCTTGCCCTTGTTTTCATTGTGAATCTCTCATTGTATGGTTTATTAGCAAGGTCATGAGTTTATAGCTCTAGCTGAGAGCAATTTTACAAATCTTGCAACTCCATGCATAGAGA
>MU224034.1:1787599-1801862 GCA_018584345.1 Thuja plicata
AGGATATTTGTGCACAAGGATCAAGCTTTCTTTTTTCTCCACCCTTGATTAAGATTTTTGCCTCTTAATCTCAATGGTCCATTTCATCTCACTTCTTATAAAAGGAGAGCTCTCTCCTTCATTTTCAGATCTTAAGTTTTCATGCTAAAGTTATGCTGCAAGTTTTCTAGGTCATTTGGAGCTCTTTGAAGACATTCTACATCCAAGCTTTGAAGACTTGTTATTGCATTTCATTGTAGTTGCATATTCCTTTCTTAGTTGCATATTAGCTTAGTTTCCTTTTATGCAATAGAATAATCTCACATAGTCTAAATAGGAAGGCTTGGTAACACTTGTTCTTTCGTTTCATAGATTAGTTGCATTGTAATTTCATTTTCATAGACTACTTTGCATTATCATTTAGATTTGCATTGCATTGCATACATTTGGTTTCATTGGAGATATTGGCATTCTTTCCCTTGTTTTCATTGTGAATCTCTCATTGTATGGTTTATTGGCAAGGTCATGAGTTTATAGCTCTAGCTGAGAGCAATTTTACAAATCTTGCAACTCCATGCATAGAGAGCTATGGATCAGTTTGTGAGGGCTCATTCTTGAGTTTCCTTGCATGTAAGGATTCATAGAAGTGCACTACTTTTGTGTGTACAGTCACCATTTGTTTTTGTACAAGAACCAAATTTGAAACCCAAGTACTATGTTTGATTGGGATATATAGTTTGGAAACCATTTATCTTCTTTAGCTCTTGTATCATTAATGTTTCAATCATTGGGTTAGTAGGCCTTTTAATCTAATGAATTAGCTTGGCCTCTTCTTCTAATTCAATTGTGGTTTAGATTACATCTTGATCATACCCTGTGAGGTCATCTTAGGTCCATGCTATAACTTTTTTCATATTTTTTGCATGAATCAATAAATATTTTTTTCCTTATAGTGGAACATTTTTTCCCACATTCAATTTTTTGTTATCAACAAGATCAAAGTTAGCATAATCTCCTTCATCTGCAATAAAATTTTGTTTATCATTTTGTGAAAAATCACAATCAAACAGATTCTCTAAAGTAATCAACCCTTTTGGAAGCTTATTACTCTTAAGTTGGATGATTTGATCTTCATAGGCCTCTTAGATTTTAGGCTGCAATTTCTCTACAAAATTGCTAGACTGCTAAATGAATATAGAAATCTAAGCATCATTCTCAAATACTTGCCAATTTTGATTGTTTTGATTAAGTAAAAGAAGGATGTGAAAGGTCCCGAAACCTTGTACAAAAAGAAAAGAAAATAAAATTTGTTGATCAGTCCTCAAGGAAGTTCAAAACAAAGAAGGAACGAGGCCCATGGCCATACAACTGACAACACTATCAACAGTACACAGAGAAAGATAACGCAACAAAAAAGGGTAGTAGAAAATACAACAAAAGGCAAGAAGCAACAACTAGAAATTGTCCCTCAAATATTTAGCCTGCTCTGCTAGAAGCTCCATGTTGCCCACTGATATCTTCAGGTCTTCCAAATTTGTATCTTTTTTCTTTGCACTGGCACAAGTTCTGACTATTCCCGTACCCTCTTTGGTCTCTTTTCTTTCCTCCCCCTATTAATTTCTAGCTTCTCGAAAATGTTCTTACTATGATCAGCTAAAGCTTTCATAATGTGAAAACTTTGTTCACCAATCTTCTTAAGAGTTTTATCTAACTTCTTGACTTTCTCTTTGAGAGTAAATACTCCAGCTTCATAGCCACTGCTCTCAGCCTCTTTACTCATATTGTTCAGCTTTTCTTCCATGGCCACTACAGTGCCTCCCAACTCCCTGAAAGCCTCCCCTTTTTGAACTACTTCCATCCAGTCATTCAGACATGAGGCCAAATGTTTTTCTGCAAAAGTGGTCATCTTTATCATGTTCACCATTTTTGCTTATTCTTTGAGATCAAATTTCATGGACACATTGTCCTGGGCTATGGTAGCCATAAAATTACCAAAGGAGAGGATGCAATCCTTATGATCCTGCCTAATATTAAAACCCTCCCTCTTGTTGGTAACTTTTACATTGGCTTCATTGATGTCGACCTTTATCTGCCAATTTTGATTGTTGTCAAGAATAGAAAGTTGGATTATAAAAAGTGCTGGTTGGTGATTATATTTTTTTATATAGGATTGAATTGGGAAAAAATGGTAGCAAGGAAATCTACTTCAATTTTTTTCTTCCTTGGGATTACTTGAATGTTGAAAAATTCAAATTTTCAATTGCATCCTACATTTGATGTTGGTAAGATTGCATTCAGACATTCATCACTTCAAACAAACTTCATACTTAATTTACCACTAATTTGGAATCTTCAAACAATCTTATTAAATTTTTTCCCATTTTCTCTAGAAGGATCAAACATTAGATCAGTCCCTCACATTCTTCTTCATTATTAGTACAAGAAAATTAGAGTAAAAATGTGTACAGGGTTCACTCTCCTTTTTGTGAGGTTGGGAAAATTCCATCCCCTAATCTGGTTTATCTTATATCTACATCAAAGTTTAAGGACCATAATTCTAATTCTTTAGAATTTACTCTCTCTTCTTCTAGATTTTTGTAGATCTGAGGAATGAATTGACCTTCATCATATATGACATAAGTTCCCAAACCAGTGGCATGAAAATTGGAAAAAGGATCAGAATCAATGAATTTATTTAATAAGACTTAATGTTTAGTATTTCTCTCTCTTGCCACCTTTTCATCTTCAATCATATCCACAGTATACATTTATTCTTTTGTGATAGAAGTATGGGTCAGGTCAAATTTCATCACAAATTCATTGCCTACATGTTCAGTATGCATGGGTTTTGATAAGACCTTAACTTTGGAATCATGTTGGATTTGAAGAATTAAGTGTGACCAATCTAAAGAAATGTAGCGTCCTATATTGGTGGTAAAATCTCTTGACAAGAAAGGAAAAAAAAAAGGAGGGATGTCTACTACTATATCTTCTTAGGAGACACTAAATTTTGGATGGAAAAATAATGTAAGGGGTAGTTCTTTTATGAGACCTCTAGCTTGAACCTCATTACGGCCTAGCTTAATAATACTTCTTTTTATAGGCTTATATTGAATATTTAGGATTTCTTCTATCTATTTAGGCATTACTATATTGCTAGCACCTAAATCCATCATAGAATTATGGAGTTATTTTCCCCCTATGATTAGGTTTAAGAAGGGATTGGTTTATACTTACTTAGCCCTCCTAAAGTTTCTTCTTCCTTCATATTTATGAAAATTTTTATTTTATCTTCATATGCACAAGTAACAACTTCTTTATTATTTTCTTATTCACATTCTTTAGAAATCCCCTCTTAAACAACTTTGTCTTGTCCTTCAAGAGATTCTTGAATAATGAATTTTTTCTCGAGTATGGATAATATCTCCCATAAGTATACATTAACTGGCACCTTATTTAGTTTCTCAACCACATTAAGTGACCCAAGAAAAATATTTTTTGATTATTCAGGCTTAGATGTAACTACCTCTTTTGGATTTGGACCTGAAACCTCTTTTTTTTCTTTTGAAAAGGTGGTACCACTACAACAGTAGCTGAGAGTTTTTCAAAATTTACCTTCAGTTGTTGAGTTTTAATGACTAGTTTCCCTATGAGTCTTTTCTTAGAATGGGTATTATAATCAGGCTAAACTTGTGACATCTTTGATGTTGATGCCATGTTGGCGAATACCACATACTTTTTTTTTCAACCTAGGAGAATAGTGCAAGAAATAACTTAATTTGTAGTTCTTCTAGAGACATCCCTTACATTTGAGATGTTACCATGGAATTATCTATTCTTGGTGAAGAGAAGGGATAGAACCCAGAACCTAGAGTAATTCCTTGGATTCTTTACTCTGCCACCTTTTTATGCATATTATCTCTTGGACAATATCTTGACATGTGTGCTTCATTACAAGGGAAACACCAAGAATTAACCTCTTATTCCATAACCAAAGCCTCTTTACCTTAGCTTGGTTGGGTAGGTTGCAAAGGAGTAGGGACTACGATGAGCTGGTTAGTAGGATGTGCTTGAGATATGTTAGCTTTATTAGCTCCTTGATATTGGTTATGTTGATAAGGGGGCCTTTCACCTTGGTAACCTTTCTAGTTTTTGTAAGGAGGCTTTGAAGGTGTTACTTTCTGCCTTCTAATATTAACAATTTCATTAGAGAAGGTCTGTAGAATTTTTTTCATGTCATTCATTTCAGAAACCAATAATGATGTGGCAAGAGGATCCCCTCGTTGGGTTTTTCAATAAACAAACATGGATTGAGGCTATATAGAATTATTCACAATTGCTTCTACTTGTGGGGCAGTAGCTACTTTTGGGAATACTACCATAGGGGGAATTGGTGGGAATTTCCAAGCATCTATTATATTATTCTCCTCTCTTACAACCAAATCGTAGGGATCAGGTAGTGTAGTGCCTCTAAGTGACTGGATAGATATAGTTATATATGAGTTAAATTCTTTGAGATGGAAGAAAATACATCTCAAAAAGGGCATGGACTAACAATGATTCATTTCCAAGTCTTTTGTAAATGGGTGTTAAAGAATGTGACCACTTCTTGAGGATCAAAAAATAGATTTTTTTAATTCATTCTAGGTATCAATAGATTGTGGTGTTAGCTATCTATTCCAATATTGTTCCTTTCCCTTAAAACATGCCACTAATAACCTAAGGGTTATGTTTTCCTTTGTAATATGGTGCATTGTGAAAGTATCTAAAACATCTTGCATATGTTCTATAAGGGTTTTTGCATATTCTCTAGTTAAAATAAGAAATTCTTTTAGAGTGAATGTAGGAATAACATTCCAATTCTTACCAGGAGAAGGTGGAGCAAGGGGGCTTCCACTATCCTAGGTAAAAGAGTTATGGGTCATCACTATGATTAGGGGTGGAAGGGGCGGTGGATACTACAAAGTGCTAGATGTGGAAGCTCGAGTATGATTTATAGCCACGAAAGGAAATAGTAATTATCCTTGGTTTTGTGTTGTTTGCGACCTTGTGACGGGTATATGACTTATACACAATTAAAATATATTAAAATATTAGCTTGTGTCATGTTGGATGTGCTAGAAAAAAGAACAATTGATCTTAAATTCTACTTTAAATAAGGTAACAACCTTTATGGGACGTTCAATTATAGGAGGAATAATTATGTATCCTTGAACAACCTCTAGGATTTTAGAAGTTGTTTCTTTGATTATTTTTGTTCATTATGGAAACATTGAAATTAAATTTAACTAAGGTGAAACACCACAACTAAAATCACTAAATACTTCAATCACTTCATCTTTATAAGTATAATGTGAAAGATATCTAGAAAATTATAAAAATATTCATAGACATGGTTCTATTATCTACCAAATTGAGATAAATAATGACAAAACATAAACTCAAGAAATACAATGTATTCCATTAGCATATATAGAGTATAACCATAAAGGTGTTGTAGAAAAGTGATTACATATGAAAAGGTTAAAAAACACAGTTCAATATATCAATGTCTATTAAGAATGAACATACTATACTAAGATTAGATAAACTCAAAAATATTGCTATGCTTTTAAGTTAAAGTTTTCAAGCAGTTATTCAATATAAAAAATAAAGTGCAACTCTATATGTTTAGTTTTTAGGAACCTTCTCATAGAGATTCCTCAACCACCCACTAAATTTTCTAAGATGTAGTTACAAATTTTTCAAGAATCATAATTCTACCTAGATTAAAACACCTACAATCAAAAGATATCATGACAATACCAAGATTTACCATGATCAAAATATTGATCAAATTTCGAATCAAAATATGAAAAGAGTGTTAGTAATAACTAAGAGAGGGGGGGGGGGGGNGGGATGAATTAGTGGCCTCAAAATATTCAAATTAATCGACCCAAAAACTTAGTACCACAATATTAAGCCTCTAGTTATCTTCAGTCCTATAAGATGAATGCCTTCAAATATACTTATCAAATTACTACTACTCGAAATGCTTTGTTAAACCTTATTGTGTATGTTTACCAAATATTAGTCTTTCAATTTACCAAAAAATAGTAAATTACTTAGAGTATACCGATCAATCCATATTAGTTATGTGTAATGAAAAAAAAAAAAAGTAATGACTCATAAACACATTGACACATGGATTTTTAACGTGGAAACCCTGTTAAGGGAAAACCACTTGGGACTGGTAACCCAAAACTTTCACTCTTCTAAAGTGAGCTCGGTGAAGAGCCAACCCTATTAAAGGATACAAACACACTGTTAGGTGTGATCTTGTTACAGGATTTAAAAGATTAGTTTGTCACTTGATATCGGGAATTTCTATGCTACCTTCCTTGTCCAAACTCTTCTGGTTTGTCAAATGGTATCTGGCATCTCATGCTATCTTCATGAACAAAATTTTTGATACTCCTTGGGAGGTATCTCAATATAGAAAGGATCTTTAAATCCTGCTTGGTTAAGAGACTTTTTGAATCAATGGTTAATCTAAAATTGTATGATCTGTATACAACTTATACTTGCAGATTTTCAGATCTATTGTAAGCTCATAAAACCAATCTGATCAATACCTTTTCTCCACTTTTGTTCTTCTCGGTGATGCTATTCTCTATTGCTCGGTGTCTGCAGAAATATTTAGCTATTTCCTCAGCTTGATTGATCAGGACTGTATAAATTTGTTCTTCATCAATTTCTCTCTAGCATCCTCTTCTTCTTTCACTCCCCTAAATTCGTAATGAATTAAGTTGTCTCTTTATAGACATGATATCACCATTTCTAGGTTCTTTATTTTCTTGATCTTGGTGTGATCCACAATATTAGCCAATTTAATTTAAAGAAAAACCTCCTATTTTATCTTGCAGAAATCTTCTTTCCAACTGGACAAAACAAATTTAAATACTTTAGTTATCTCTGGCTTTATCTTGTTGATGAAAACAATTATAACTACCAGTTAAGTCTATATTTAGCTCTGCCAGCTAGATATTTTGTCATTTCTGAACTCCAGTTAACTTCAGTGTTTTAACTCTTTCATAGCTTCGGTCAACAATTTAGTTCTCCTCGGACTTCTCCACCGGGGTTGTCTGTCCTTCAGGCTTCACTGCAAATTTTTTCTTGTTAATTAACATTGTAATTCTGGCCATCGATAATGCTTGTGATTCTTCTCCTTAGTTTCTTTTCTCAGGCATCACTGTAACTTAACTTTCAGTGATGTCTGTCTATTGGGTTCCACTAGTCGTCGGTGTTTGAAGTTACATAGTGAATGCTTGTATTTTATGCATTACTGAAAGTATAATCTTTATCTCTCTGATTCTCTGAAGTCTTTGACACTTTGATTATAACTGATTAGATTATATCAAGTTGACATCAATGACAATACAATCCATTAACTAATTTAATGTCTTGCATTATCTTTTACATTTCAGTGATCAACTTAACATATTCAAACATTCAATCAGTTACATGTCATCAATCTCTCCCTTTGGCATTGATGGAAACACACTACATTATCATACTATACTATTACTAATACAATATGCAATATAAAAGTTTCATCAATCTTTCCTATTGTAACTATTACAAATGTCTGGCTCTCGGTAAGCTCAAAATAGCTTTGATTTGTTTCTTGCAGAGTGATTGTCTTCAATCCTTAATCCCTTTACTGGATATATGTAGCATCTTCTGTCTCTATTCGAATATGTGTTTTTCCTTGACTGTTCCTCTTCTTGATAATCTCTTTTTCCTTTGACTGACAACAATCTCTTCTCTTTGTATGAACTCTCTCCCTTAGATGGATATTTCATATGTAATCAATCTCTCCCTTTGAATATTGATTAGCTCTTCCTTTTGATTCTTAGGAACTTCTCTTCAAGGATAATGATATAATCCTTTTCTGATAATGAGATGATCTCTCCCTTGTGATTCATGAATTATCTCTCTTATGATATTGAGATAATCTCTCCCTTTGACAACAATGCCAAACAAAATAAAATTTTATATCATCTTTCATCCCTTTATATAAATATTCCTTGAATTTCCCTATCCATCAACAATACAATGTCTCTGATATTTGGTGTAGATTTATACTTTGTTGTGTACAGATGTATCTGTTGCTATTTATCTTAGTGTTGGCATCAACATGAATGATCTTTTAGTTTGGTATAGGCTGATGCAACCTCCTAGTCAGCTTATTGACTGATACACAAGGGTTGGAGCCTTAGTCTCTGTCTCAGGTACTCAAATGTATCTTAGTCTCTGTCTCAGGTACTCAAATGTATCTTTTGGTAATGGCTTGGTGAATATATCAGCTAATTGTTCCTTTTATTGAAAATATTCAAGTATCACCTCCTTTTCTTGCACTTGTTCTCTTATATAGTGATACTTGATTGCAATATGCTTAGTTTTAGCATGCATGACTAGATTATTAGAAATGTTAATTACACTGGTGTTATCATAGTAGATAATTACTAGTTCAAGAATATTCATATTCATACCTTCCAACAACTATTTAATCCATGCAATATTGGAGAAATTTGCAGCAGCAACCACATACTCTACTTCTGTAGTAGACTGAGAGATGCATCCTTTCTTCTTGCTGATCCATGTTACAAGTCTGTCACCCATGAAGAATGCTCCTCCAGTTGTGGTCTTTCTTTCATCAATTTTTCCATCCCAATCAACATTTGTATAGACTTGTAGCTCAAATTTTCCTTCTCTTTTATACCATAATCCATATTCCTCGGCGCTCTTTAGATATCTCAGAATTATTTTGACAACAGTCATATGTGATTCTTTGAGATTAATAGAGAATCTTGCAACTATTCCAACTGCATGTGTTATATCTGGTCTGGTATGAACAACATACATTAGTTTTATAATCATTGATCTATAAAATGTTTGATTTACCTCATTTGACTTGTCTTATTTTGTTATCTTACATCTGGTAGCCTTAGGTGTTCCAACTGGTTTGGAATATTCCATCTTGAATATCTTCAGCACTTCCTTGATTTATTTGAACTGAGTGCTATATACGCCTGCATCTTGTTGAAGAATATGTAGACCAAGAAAGAATTTGATCTCCCCAAACATAGACATTTCAAACTCTTTTCTCATTTCATTAGCAAAGGATTTGCATAACATTTCATTTCCCCCAAAAATGATATCATCAACAAAAATTTTAGCAATCAGAATATTACCATCAATATCTTCTTTTAAGTACGGATTGCTATTTTCACTTGTTCTTACAAATTTAATGCTAATGAGATAGGAGTGAAGTCTTTCATACCAGGTTCTAGGTGTTTTTTCAATCCATACAAAGGTTTATGTAGTCTACATACCATGTTTCTCTTGTCTGGATCAAGAAACCCTTCTGGTTGTTCAATGTATACCTCTTCTTCCAGTATTCCATTTAGGAATGCAGATTTGACATCCATCTGGTATACCTTGAATCCTTTGAATGCAACATAAGCAAGTAATATTATAACTCCTTCTATTCTAGCAACGGGTGCAAAGGTTTCTTCATAATCAATACCTTCTTGTGCATATCCCTTGCATACTAACCTTTCTTTGTTTCTTGTGACTTCTCCATTCTTAATCAACTTGTTTTTGAATATCCATTTGGTATCGATGACATTCTTGTCATCTGGTCTTGATACTAGTGTCCATGTACCATTCTTCTCAATCTGTTCTATTTCTTCATTCATAGCACTAACCCATTCTTCATTCTCAAGTGTAGTATTAACAGATTTAGGCTCAAAATCACAAAGTAAACATCTAGTGTTTAGTGACTTACTTGTTCTCATTCCAACCTTCTTATCTCCTATGATTTGATTCTATGGATGATGTCTTCTAACATACTTGGAAATTTTTGGTTCAAATCTGTGTTCATCATTCTGATCATCTTCTTGACCTTCATTCTGATCTTCATCACTCGGAACATCATTTGAGGATTTTCCTAATTTTTGGTAATTGCAGCCTGATGCTCGGGAGTGATACATTGTTGCTTAGGTAAAGTGTTAGGTTCTATATAAAAAACCCTGTTGTATTCCTCTGGTTCTCTTATGCTTTCCTTATCATTCTTTTTTGCAAATTCATCTATTTCCAAATTTACACTTTCAATGATCTTGTTAGATGACTTGTTAAGACATTTATAAACCTTGCTTTTGGTTGAATGCCCCAGAAAAATATGTTCTTCACTTTTGGAGTCAAGTTTTCCATTTCTATCATCCTTCAAAATATAACATTGACTACCAAAGATTCTGAAGTAACTTACAATGGGTGTGTGACCATACCAAAGCTCATAGGGTCTCTTCTTTGTGTCCTTCTTCAATTGTACTTTGTTTAATGTGTAGACAACAGTACTAACAACTTCCCTACAGAAATTTTGAGTAATTATCTTCTCAATCATCAATGTTCTTGCATAGTCAACAATTGATATGTTTCTCCTCTCACCAATTCCATTTTTTTGTGATGTTCTTGGTGCAGAAACCCGTCTTTTAATTCCATGCTTATTGCAATAGTTAGTGAATTCATTTGAAGTAAATTTTCCCTCCTCTATCTGACCTTAAGAATTTCAATTTTTTTCACTTTGTTTTTCTAACATAGCCTTATACCATTTAAACATCTTGAATTCTTCTGATTTATCTTTTAAGAACATAACTGTCATCATTCTAGAATAATCATCAACAAGTAGAATAAAATACCTATCTCCATAGTAACTCTTTGTCCTCATGGGTCCACATAGATCAGTATGGACTAATTCTAGAATTTCATTAAATGTATGGGTTTTACTCTTGAAACTAGACTCTGTCATTTGACCTTTTTGACAATTCTTGCACATTATGTGCTCGGGCTTAGTCATGCTCGGTAAGCCTCTGATATTCCTTTTGTTTCTTATCTTTATCATATTTTCAAAATTCACATGACACAATCTTTTGTTCCACAACCATATGTCTTCATTTCTAGCCATTAAACAAGTGGTGTTAATGTCATCAAGATAGAAAAAGGTTACCTTCTGTCTGCTCACCCTTTCTAATCAACCTTCTTGATTCATTCAATATTTTTACCTTCTTATTTTCAAATGCCACTTGGTGACCTGTATTATTTAGCTATGAAACACTTAATAGATTATAATTCAATCATTTTACCCAGTAAGCATTTTCACATTTGATCAGGTTATTCAACGTTATGGTTCCTTTACCTTCAACTAGACAAGGTGTATCATTTCCCATTCTTACTGAACCACCATTATAGTATTCAAAAGTCTCAAAATTTTGTTTATCACCAGTCATATGGTGAGTGTAGCCACTATCTATGATCCAAACATTATTCTTACTAACCTTAGATATGAGTGCAGTTTCTACATACCTTTCTTCTTCTTCTTCGTCTGAATCATCCTTCATGGCTACAAATACCATCTCAATGTCTTCTTCTGATTTGGTGTCAGTGTCATCAGCTCTGTTCTTAGCTAGGTGACAAGATTTCTTCCCTTTGTCCTTGTAGTCTCAGGTATCTCTTTTGTCAGATCATCGGTTGCTTTGGTAATCTCTGTTATAACTTCTATCAAACTTCTTCTTATATGATCTGTCATTACTTCTGTCATTTTTTCTTCTGTTTGGATATCTTGCAGCAAAGTGTCCAACCTCTTTACAATTGAAACATACAAGTGGTAATTTACCTTTGTCTCTACCTTTGCCTCTCTGTACAATCTTCTTGTCATTAGTGCTTCAATCTCATCAACTCCTTGATCCTCATTATCACTTTCACTATCATTTCTAATAGCATGTCTATGACTTGAATTACTTATTTTCAAAGAAGGTTTGAATGCAGATTCTATAGATGGTAAGACACTATTATCAAATTTATTCATCTCAAATGAAATCAGTCTACCAATCAAACTATCTAGAGTAACTGTATTGTTTACAACTTCTCTCATTTCTTGAATAACAGGAACTCTAATAGCATATACAAGCAGTAAGGTTCTTAAGATTTTACTTACCACTGTCTCCTGTTCTAGTACACCTCCAACTCCTCAGATAGCATTGACTACCTCTTTGATTTTGTAGCTATACTGAGTGATATTTTCTCCTTTCATCCTTAGGTCATCAAACCTCCCTCTTAGGCTTTCTGCCTTGGATCTTAGTGTATGCACCCTAAAATGGTCACCTAGACTATGGGCCCCATTTATCATTTTATCATTTTATCAAATTTCTGAATCAATGCTTTGTAACATTTTCAATTCAAATCAATTTCCTTGATCAAATCATAATTAATTCAATTATTTCAATATTTCCTATGGTTTGATCATTTTTATTTAATTAAAATATTTAATCCCCTTTTAATTAAATAAAATTCATCTTATTTAATTAAATTAAATTCCTCCCATTTAATTAAATTAAATTCTTCTAATTTATTTAATTATAAAGAAAACCCCTCTTTTAATTAAATAAATAAAAATCCCCACTTAAAGCTCTTCTTTTGATGAAAAAGGAAATAAATTAAATAAAAATCCCTTTTTCTTCACATCTTTCTAAGTGGTGGGCTTTTTGCATTTAAATGAGCACATGGATCAACCAAGATTTAATCTCCACCATTTCTCATTTCTTTTTGCCTCTTAATCTCAACCGTTCACTTTTCTTTATAAGAAAACCTCTCCTCATTCTCATATAGAATTTTTATGCTAATGTTATGCTGTAGGTTTGGAGAGCAATTTTGGAGGAGAATTTGAGCACTTTGGCTTGGATATTGCAACTTCTCTCTTCTTGTCTTCTTCTTCTTGCATCCATGGCTATTCATGTAGATTAGATTCATATTTTCTTCCATAGATTAAGCTTGCATATTTCCTTTAATAGATTAATCATGCATTGTTATCATATAGATTAATTTCCTTTTATGCATTGCAATCATATAGAATAGTTGTCATTTTCATGCATTGAATCTATCATTTCATGGTGTACTTGCAAGGGCACAACTAGGTCAACCCGAGGGCCTCCATTACAAACCTTTGCACTCCATGACTAGGGAGCTATGGGACAATATTTGAGGCCTCATTCTTGAGCAACCTTGAATGGAATGACCCATAGAAGTGTGACACATTTTCATCACACATTTTTGGCACCCACCGTGGGGCAGATCTAGCTCCATTTCCATTGTTTTCTTGCAAATCTGATTTTTCCATCCGTACGACTCTGTGACAAAAATTTGCATGACATTTTTCTTAAAATGATGTGACATTTTGCCAGTCTATGCAAAATTTTGTGTGATACGTGGAGTTTCGTTGCGTGGCTCTGTGTAAATTTTCACGTGAACTCTGACACCAGGCAGTGATCTGACATTATTTTCTATTCTTCACATCTTTCTAAGTGTTGGGCCTTTTTCTTTTTAAATGAGCACATGGATCAACCAAGATTTAATCTCCACCATTGCTCATTTATTTTTGCCTCTTAATCTCAACCATTCACTTTTCTTTATAAGGAAATCTCTCCTTCTCATTCTCATATAGAATTTGTATGCTAATGTTATGCTGCAGGTTTGGAGAGCAATTTTGGAGGAGAATTTGAGCACTTTGGCTTGGATATTGCAACTTCTCTCTTCTTGTCTTCTTCTTCTTGCATCTATGGCTATTCATGTAGATTAGATTCATATTAGATTAAATTCATATTTTCTTCCATAGATTAAGTGTGCATGTTTCCTTTTATAGATTAATCATGTATTGTTATCATATAGATTAATTTCCTTTTATGAATTGCAATCATATATAATAGTTTTCATTTTCATGCATTGAATCTCTCATTTCATAGTGTACTTGCAAGGGCACAAGTAGGTCAACCTGAGGGACTCTATTACAAACCTTTGCACTCCATGACTAGGAAGCTATGAGTTGATAGTTGAGGCCTCATTCTTGAGCAACCTTGAATGGAATGACCCATAGAAGTGTGACACATTTTCATCACACACTTAGTACATTAGCATCTCACACTTAGTATATTAGCATCTCCTCCATGTACCAACTTCAACTTATCCCACATTTGCTTTGCAGAGGTGCAGGTTTTGATATCTTCAAACTCAGCATCAGAGAGTGATGAGGCAAGTTCTATCATCATGTAATTATGTTCATGATTTTCTCTTAATTTCTCAAGAGTGTGAGGTCCTGTAGGAAACACATATTCAGTATCAAGGTGTTGAGTAACATCATTACCAATACCTAATAGGTGGAGTCTTATTCTGCTTTGCCATGATGCAAAGT
>MU224034.1:1812137-1831186 GCA_018584345.1 Thuja plicata
ATTACAATCAAATGCCATTATAGGCCTTAAAACATTATAATTGAGTCCCTTGGACCCCTGAGAGATCCCACCATGCATCCTTGGTGTCATTATGGTCTTCATGTCTTTGGGTGCTCCTGCACCACTAGACTTCATTTGTGTTACTGTGATTATACCAGTAATTGTTTGTGCATTAGAGTTGACTGCACTTGTCATGGAAAGCTAGAGGCTAATGTTGGTTTCAATCCTTGTTTATTTTTATTATTTTCTAGCAGGTGCGCCAAAGTGAATTCTTGTTTATGGAATCATGCTGAATCAATCCATTTTTGGATTTGATTAATTTAATTGTTTTTATTTTTAATGTATTGAGTGATTTTAATTATCCTTTTTGTATTTTGACCAAAAGTGCCATATAATGAAGGAAGAGACTTCATTTTGACACAGTCATTTTTGGAGATCATTTTCTCTGAAAACTCTCTTGTGAGCATTTTAGAGATTTGCACATTGGGTGAGTTTTACCTGAAAATTTTTTGTGGGTAGTGACTCATTGGATTCGGGACATGATTGCTCTACTTTCTATGGAGGATTTTTCAATTTTGTGGAGTATTTTATTTCCTCTTTCATTTTTAGTGCTTTTACCATATGGTGAGGTATGGCTTCCTGGAACTTTCATTTTACTTCCTTATTTGAATTGAAGTAAATTGTTATTAGTTTGTGGGTTGAGAAATAGTATTCCCTCACATTTTCATTATGTTATTTCGCCTGGTTGGCCTTGTAGGAATTGCATTTGAAAATAAATGGATTATGTAAGGTTATGCTGCTTGAATTTTTAGGAATGTATGGAAGGTGAATTTAATTGCTTCCTTGCATTGTTTGGCATATTTAGAGCCAAAGGGTATTCTTAGATTTTTTATTTTAAAACTTTAAAATTTGAATTTTTTTCCACAACTTCAATGATAGTTTTGGCCATAGACCCAGATATGGTTCTGTTTGGGATTTTGTGAAAGTTGGAATCTCATCTTTCTGATGATTAATTATTTTGTGGAGTAATGACATTAGTGTATCCGATTTAAATCCAGGGAGGATTCGTGGTCGTTTCCTCTATTTTTGAGCCACATGGGTGTGTGCCAAGCTTAACCCTTTAGGCTAGTGTGTTGGTCATCCCTTGCTTTCATGACCTTGCAATATTGATTTTATTGGGTTTTTGGGATGTTGTATATGTGAGGACCAATGGGTTCTCCTAGAATCATAATATTCCACTTTTGATTTATGGGTATTTCTTAGGTGTGCCTCATTTTGCATGCTCTCCATATTCATGTGTTGCCATGTTTGACATGTTTTAAATAATTTTATTAGTATTATCCTATGATTCTGATGGGATTTTGTGGTTGGAATGAATAGATTACATTCCAATTAATTAATACCATGATCCAAACTTCCACTTTTATATATGATTTTATGGTTGTGCACCAAGTTGTTTGGTAGCTCAATATTGGTACTTTTAGTGTATTTTGTGGCTTGTGAACCTTTCTCATGTTCTAACAAGATGTTTGATGGATTTAATTATAATCTATGCTCTTGGAAAGTGACCAATTGAGTGATTTATTATTTGCACCTTGTGTTATATTTTCTTGGCTTGCATGTTTGGAGTGTTTGGGGAGTTGAATTGTCCTATGGTTATTCCTTTGATTTATTTTTGGTACTTTTTCTATCTATGTCCTTGGTTTATACCAATTAGATGGTGTATATTATCCACATCCCTGGTGTATAAAAATGAGATGGTGCATGATATGCTCATGTCCTCGGTGTAGAGCGAGTGGACAAAGCCTTTTTATTCATGTCCTTAGTGTAGATTAAGTGGACAAGCTTCTTGGTTGGTCTTTTGATGATTCATCCTTGGAACTAGGTGCATTGAGTAGGCATGAGGAGTAGCTCGTTACATGGACCTCATCCTATAAGTTTCAGTATAAGACACGTTAATGAGTTCTTAAAAAGTGATAACTTAATAAAATGAATTGGGTATAAACATTAAAAAAGATAATTTGGTACTGTGGAAACCATTGATTCCCAGGATGTCATGTGTGATCTGAGTGTGAGGTAGATGGCATATTATAAATCATTGAATCTTTAAATTTCATTTGTGAGCTTTGTTTTAGGTGGATGATACTATGCCTTGGATTTTAATATTGGTCCATGCAGGTGGGAATACTCCCTATGGTTAGTAATCTCACATCTAGGCCCAGTAGTAGTGAGTAGTACCCTAGTCTACTATGATTTTTTTGCATTGTATTGTGATTAGGATGTTAGTCCACATGTTGAGTGTTATCCATGTGTTCTTATATTCCGCATCTATGTGTTTGCATTGGGATCACTGTACCATCCCCTAATTACTGCATTGGATTAGCGTGTGTGTTAGCCATTTTCTATGTGTGTGCTTTCTGTGTTTGGGTTGTGCGACTATCTTCGTAAGCACGATGGTGTGGGCATATGGGTTCTACGTGGTAGGGTGGTGTTTCACATCACTTCTGGGGACTAGTGTAAAAGAGGTGGAGTTCTTCTAGAGACAAATTTTGAGCATGATGTGCTCATTCCATCCCTTTGCATTCATTTCAGCGATTTATACTTATATGTTTGTATGCTTAGTAGAATGGTCTTTATTTTAGCATTTATGGTATGGATCGAATAATTATAGCCTCGAATATGTGTATTTGGTACTCCCTGGTGTAGATTTAATTTTTTATCAACCATACATTGGTGTCGAATAGGCATTATGCTTTATATTTTCACGTTTAGTAAATATTTTTAGATCAATGCCTATGCTAATCAGTGTTTACACTATGATTAAGTGTTTCAGACCCACTGATCTGAGACTTTTCGGTCTTAGATATTTACTAGTAAATTTAATTGTCATTTTCATTGAACCAAAAGCTACATAGATTGATGTCTCTATCTTCTTTGGCATCTACATTCTTTTTGGCTTTCCATTTGGGCTTGTAAGCCGATTAGTTTTTTTATGCTTTTTCGTAAGCCATTCTCTGTGTGTGTACTTTGTGCATTTGAGTTGTGTGACTATCTCCATGTGCATGATGGGGTGGGCCTAAGGGTTCCACATGGTAGGGTGACATTTAACATAATTGTTGGGGATTGGTGTATAGGTGGTGTACTTCTTCTAGAGACAGAGTTTGAGCACGATGTGGTCATTCTATCCCTTTGCATTCATTTTAATGATTTATGCTTATATGTTTATATGCTTAGTAGAATTGTCTTCATTTCAGAATTTATGGTACGGATTGAGTGATTATAGCCTGGACCATGTGTATCTAGTACCCCCCAATGTGAGGCTAGTTGTTTATTAGTTGTACGTTGGTGTCGGTACAGGTGTTCCACTTTATATTTTTTAGGTTTAGGAGAGATTTTTAGATCAGCACCTACGCCTAAACCAGTGCCTGTGCTAATCAGAATTTACACTATGGTTCAACTTTTTTGACCCACTGGTCTGAGACTTTTATTTCTTAAACATTTACCAGTAAATTCAATCGATGGTTGTGTTGAACCCGCACCTGCATAGATCAGTGTCTCTTCTTTCTCTTATGTCTACATTCATTTTGGCTTTCCACTTGGGATTGTAAGTTGGTTAGTTTGTGATTTCTTTTGTGATGGGTTTATGTGGATCTATATTGGCAAAAAGATAATGAATCTATATATTTAATCACTATAGGATCACTTCTCTTGAATTTAAAATTAATCTGTAGTTGGATGGATTATGAGGATGAATTTATTTCCTCTATGTTTAGCAATCTCATGAACGTGTGTATTTCATTCTGAGTGTGTTATTGAGTTGTCATGGAACCCTTGGACTTGCGTAAGTCTTCCACTTGTGAAAAGTCATGTGATGATCATGATTCACTTATGTTATAGTTATATCTTTCTTATGCAATTTGAATATGGATGCACTATGTACTTGATGTTATATCTTTACCTTAAAACAAATTATTTAGTGCATATTTGACCCTATGTGTTGAGGGTTCCTTGGTGGGGCACTACATCATGTATCAAATCCCATTTTCATACATTGAGATCTCTTGGTATATGTTTCCCACATAGTTTATGTCATTGGTGTGTGGGTGCACGTGTGTTGTGTCATGACCTAGTGGTATCTCATTTATTGGGGGCCTCGGTATGGCATTTTTAGAGGTTTTGGAAGAACTGACCCAAGTAACATGTGCTAGAGAAAGATTACCTCCTAGATCTTTGCACCTATTAAGGGATGGATTATACCCCTGCGTGAGAACCTCTTGAGAGGGCTACATATCATTTGTGATTGTGTGTCTCCTAGCTTGTGAGTTTTTGGAGACCCTTGTATGGTATGAGTGTGTGGATGCCTTGGCGACCATGGTTATGTTGCCCTTTTTTATAACATAAAGGCTTGTAGGTATATGTGCGTAGAGACATAAACTTTTCCTCTTATCAATATCAATTTTTCTTTTAATCAGATGGATCTGTTATGATATTCTTGTTATTCATTATATTACTATTGGTATTTCTATTAAATAATATTCATATTCATTATTCTGTTTCTCTGTAATATCATAAATTCCATACCTTTTCATTATAATATTTTTATTATTCATATTTCTCCATTAAATCTATTAAATAAATAAACATATTCTATTAAATCTCTAAATCTCTCTCGCATCCACTTGTTCCTTTATTTATTATATCCCACCTCTAGCAATTAAATCCCCTTAATGCATGTGGGACACGCCTATTTACAATTTCACATCTTGTCTTTTATCCCACATCCATTGTGATACGAAATTCCCTCTTGAGGAAATCTATTTAAGAAACGCCCCTTCTCATTTCAAATCCTCCATTATTGTTTACATCAGTCATTTTCATTCTAGTATTTCTTTTATTAGCTTATTTTAATATTTTAATATTCATCTTTTCATTCATCTCTCAATCTACGTTCATCATAGATTTTTGTTCATGTGCTTCTGAGAGAATCCATTATTAAGCACAAGACCCTGATAGATAGTAGGCCTATGGAGTTATAAATCCATTGACATGCATGTGTGATTTATATTATTTATTTAGTTTGCATGTGTGTGTGTTTGGAAGGTACTCCATTTTTGGATGTTGGAATTATCTAAAAAGATAGATCCTCATTTCCCTCGTTTTCATTTGGCACACCCGGTGAGACAAAATTGTAAGGTTTTCAAAGATTTGGTCATATCTTTATGTATAATAGAAAATGGTGAGCAATGATAGGATGTAGATCACTCACCAAGGTCCTATTATGCATTAGAATATAAACCCACCCTTAAGAAAATCTGATTAGCACAACCCAAAAAGGATGGAGGGGTGTTAATGCAAGATCTAGGAAAAAGGGGGATTTTGGGTATTCTTTATTGAATAAGGTGTGATTTTGTGATGTGATTGATATGTGAATGATAAAGGTAATGCAGATCTGATATGTTAAGTACAAGGGTAAAATAGAAATAGGGAACTTACCTTGAAGGAAAATGGAAGAAAATAAGCCTTTAGATTTTATTTTGACTGTCATAGAGCTGTTAGAATTAGGTATACCTGCATATCTAGGTCTCTGGCACTTGTAGTTGCTGACTGTGAAAATATCACACCATAGGAAAAAGCTGAAAATAGTGGCCTTGACTAGGATAAGGGTGAAGATTTCAGCCATGTCCCTTTGACTTCAAAGTTGATGAAATTTGTAGAGGACCTATAAATAGTTATGGTATTCTTGAATCTAGATTTGAAACTCCACAACTTGTTCCTACACACAGAGAAAAAGGGGAAAAGGTTGAGGAAATCGGGTTGCCTTGGTTATGCACCTTTATAGGAATCAACCTTGAAAGAGAATTGAAATTGCATAAGGAAATTACTATAAACAAAATAAATGTAAGTATTCACCTTGCATGAAAAACTCTCATGGGTGGATGTTAGGATATGATAAACCCATGAGGATTCTTGAATGTATTCTTGAGATGTAGAATCAATGATGTCTTCACAAATGCAATGGATCTACACTTTCCAATCCTATATCTTGAATGTATGGATGCTTGATAACTTCAATGGAGAAGGAGAGGAAAAAAGAGTGAAAGCATGGATCTTCTTGCTTGATTGATAATTCCTATACTTTGCCACCATGGGAGATTAAATTGCATCAATTAGTGAAGATTTCCTTTCTTGAATAGATCTTGAATAAATGGAGATCTTCAATTATGTTCTTTCCTTCAAATATTGAGCCCAAATCCTCAATTGCACAACTTGAATTTCTTGAAATCTTGACTTTATTGCACTTGAAAGATATCTTTCTCATGTATTTTATGGATGTCAAAATGAGAGGCCTTGATGTCATTTTATACTCATTTTGGGACTCAATATTGTTGGGTCGACCACAAATAAAGATTTGGAAGAAACACTCTTGCATTGGTACCAAATCCCACCAAAGCACAGAGCTCTAGGACAAGGACACAAATGGTGGCCTTTTTAGGGTAGTGATTTGAAGATACCTTGTGCCTAGGGAATTGTGATATGTTTCAAAGGAAGAAAATAAATGAACCATGAATAAAGAATACAAGACATTTGGACCTATAAATCACCAAAATGGGACCTAAAAGGTCATAGATCCTCCAATTATGGGTGCTAAATTTTTAGGAGGGTACATTTATCCCCCACTTTAGTGAGAGTATGAGTATAATTCATGCTCATGGTAAAGTAGATCAAATGCACAGGGTGATCTTATCAAGGTCAAGGAGATAATGAAACATCAAGACCCCAAGTGACTTAAGTCCTTATCAAATCCAAAACTGAGAGAGAGAGAGAGAGAGAGAGAGAGAGAGAGTTTGCTTACCTATCCCAGTAAGATTGTTCATTTTACTGTGAACCGCATAAATAAAACATCATAAAAAATGGAATTGAAAGGTCTAGCAAGATGTGTTATGCTATTTCAATCCATCAAGGATTTGTCCTTAAGTAAAGTGTATCCAGTAAGGGATCCAACAAAGAATGACCTGTCCTAAGGGAAGGTAAGCTTTCTTAGGGATCAAAAAGATTAGGAGGATGTGTCCTTAAGGAAAGTGTATCCTTTAAGGGATCCAAAAAGAACGATCTTTCCTAAGGGAAGGTAAGCTACCTTAGGTATCAAAAATATAAGAAGGATTAGTCCTCAAGTAAAGTGTATCCAATAAGGGATCCAAAAGGAATGATATTTCCTAAGGGAAGGTAATATTTCTTAGGGATCAAAATGAGAAGGAGGATTTGTCCTTAAGGAAAGTGTATCCATTAAGGGATCCAAAAGAAAGATCTTTCCTAAGGGAAGGAAAGCTTCCTTAGGGATTGAAAAGAGAAGAAGGAGTTGTCCTGAAGTAAAGTGTATCCATTAAGGTATCCAAAAAATGGGTAGGACCAAGATTTGATGGTCTAGCAAATTGTGTTACACTAGTCAACTCATGAAAAATTATAGGTAAAATGGTCTAGAAAATTGTGTTATGTTGGTCAACCAATCCTAAAAATGTGAAAGGAGAATGATCTGGCCCTATCCAATTATGTTATGCTAGTGGAATCTACCCGTCATGCTTAAAGTAAACAAAATATATGCAATAAGGAGTTCATGTATGACCCCCTTAAGATGGAAAAATATGTATTATTTTGACATCTTAAGGAAAACATTAACAAGGATAAAGCACTTTTAACACCAAGATAGTATCCACAAGAAATACCCAGTCCAAACCAAAGAGGTCATAGCTCCTATGAGGTCATGGAAAGGATGAATACAGAGGGATATCATGAAAGGCACATAAAAGGGATCCTATAAAGGAAGGATGACACACTTCGAGGATCCAAGGAAAGGGATTTGTCTTCCATGGAAACCCAATTGCAAATAATGAAGGGGTATGTTCAAGGATGCATATCTCCTGTATAGAAGATTATTCTTAATGTAAACCAACATATATATCTATGTATGATTGGATATCGCATAATAGACAAATGTTGCTTAACCAAGAGAAAAGTGGATCCTTATAGAGGATAAGGGAAATTGATATAATACCCATGCCCCCCAAGTGTGGAGATAAGGATAAATAAAAAAAGGACTTATTATGTTACGCTCAAAGTACGATCAAACCATGCATGAAAATGAGCCCCCAAAGGATACGATAAAAATGTTACATAGTGTGCAGAAACATAACTGGGACTTAAATGTTATTCAAAGAAATCAAGATGGAATAATAACTCATTATGACATGTTATGTGAATAATGTCATTATCAATAAGTTGTTGAATTTTGAAATGTAAGGCTTGAAATTCATCATGATATTGGTGATACATGCAGAAAGGAAGATTCAAAAGATTTTGACTGCATTTATTTTTTTGTTTAGGTTGATTAATCACCTTAGCACGTGGAAGGTTAGGAAAATGGATTCTTGATTAAAGATACATATAGATAAAGGATAGGATGTGGATAAAGAAGGAGACTCAAAACCAAATGATTCAATAGGTTTAACACTATTCTCAACACTTTGTTGTGCACATACTAAACCATGTTATAAATTATGAGTTGAATTATTTTGAGAATCAGGTTGATTTAAGGAAACACTAGGTTCCTTGAGATCCCATGTTGTCATTAGAAAGTGTGTATTCATCGAAAAAATATGGTGTAAAGTCTAATAACCTTCAATCATCATCTAAAAGGGCCCTTGTAGGTGAATAAGTATCTGTAGGAGAGGATTTTTGTTTAAATGTTGTAGGTATAGAAGGAGAATCAGATTCGATTCGTAAGATATTGTTAGGTCTATTATCAATAAGAAATGTGTATATTGTGTTATTGTAGATGAACTTAACTTTTTAATGAAAACTTGAAGGAACAAATTGCATGACATTTAACCATGGTTCTCATAAGAGGAGATTATAGATAAGAGGACTGAGAATGGCATTAATAGGTGTGGGTAAAATAACAAGACCTACCTAAAGTAATAACACCCAAGGATTGTTTCAATATTTTCAAAGCCACATTTAGGAATAGAATTAGGTTTGATAGTTCAAAGATCATCCTTGATTTTGTGAAACATGTCAATGCTACAAACATTAAGTCCTGAACCATTATCAATTAAATTTATTTGAATAAGATTAACATTGATAATAACAACAACCATGAGAGAATCATGTTGATCTTGGACTTGTTTAGAATGAAATTCATCTTCAGAAAACACAATTTGAGTTTGGATAGGAGTATCATGAATACATTCCAAAAATTTATTGACATTGTCCTAATTAGGTGGTGGAGTTAGAATAGTGATTAAATCTTTTTGAAAGGATTCATGATATGTAGGATAAGTTTGAAGAAGTTCCCAAAGGGAAATATTGGAAGGAGTAGCACATAATTTTTCTATTAAATTATACTCTTTTCCAAGATTGGGAGATAAGTTGGGTGGTGGAGGAAGCACGAGTTGAGAAGGTGGTAAAGAAGTAGGAACAACCACATTATTAGTTTGAGGATTATTTCTTGTATGATAGGTGTGAGCCACCACATGATAATCCTTAGTGAAATTCAAAGGGCTCCTAGATTTTCCTTTCACAGTTATAATTGGCTTATTCAAAGTTTGAAAATATATTTGTTGATTATATCCTTTAACCATAATCATAGGTGTAGTGAAAGTTGGAGAAGAGGGTTGAGGATAACCCTTAATAGTAACCACGGGGATTTTAGGTGTTTGGAATGAATTCAATTGAGTGCAACCTTTGATAGTTATCACAGGCTGGTTGACTACCCTAGGTTGAGCATGAACAATAACATTGACTTGATCAAGCTCTTTACTATTCATAGATTCATCACTAGAAGGGAGAGAATTAAGGAAATTAGTAATGAGATTATCCTCCTCTTGCAAGGTATCCTCATAAAGGGGTATTTCTTAGGAGAAGGATCACCGTCATATATGAATGTGTCATCTCTAGAAGGAGGAGAAGAAATTTCAACCATCATATCATTTTTTTTCAAGAACATTTTTTCATGAGGTAGAGAATAATAAATTTCATTATCCAAGGGATCATCCCAAATAGGAGAATCATCGAAGGAAGGAATATATGGATGAATAGAGAACACTTTAGGAGATGAATAATTATGAATCAAAATGTCTTCATGAGGGAGAGATTAATCAATATCCTTATCCAAGGGTTCATCCCAAATAGGAGATTCATAAAAGGAAGGAACATCTCTATGAATAAAGCACACTTTAGGATAGGAATAATCATGAATCTCTAAAGCTTGATTCCTAGATAGAAAGGGGTGGGAAGGAAAGTAGGGTAAAGTATCCTTATCTTGCACAAAAATGTCTTCATGAGGGAGATGCATTTTAGCAGAAGGATCAACATCATCTTTCAAGATCTCACCCTTTGGAGGGAGACTCTTTATAGAAATTTGAATAGAGTCCTTTTGTGATAAAATGTTCTCATGGGTGGGATTGGTTTTGGGAGGTATAGTAGTGTGAGTATGGATGAAATTAAGAACTAACCTATCATTGCATGCATGAAAGGAAACATATTGAAAGTATTGAAAGAATATTGAAATTGAAATAGTAAATGATGATATCAACTCCTTTCATATAATTGAAGTACAAATACATGCAAAATTTATAAAATGAAATATTTCTTTTGTTTTATTATTATTATTTTGAAACATGTAATCATGAAAATGATATGAAAGAATGCAACGAATCAATGAATGTATCTATATTAGAGCTAGGTGGCTAAGAATGCAACATTGTAATGCATGAAAATAGGATCTAAATGCATAAAAGGTAAATATAGACAAGGAGGATCTAACCAAATAAATACATATAGTGTATAAATATGATGTAAATGCATACAAAATAGATCTAGATATCTAAATGCATAGAAAAAGAATCTAACACCAAAATTAGAATGGAAATTTTATAAGTCAGGTTCACCAAAATGTATAATAGGTGAACCTATATATAAATGCATAAAATGTAGCCAAAATGTAAATAGTAACTAATACAATGCATACAAAGTAGATTTAGATATGTAATTGTAAAGATTTATTACTGCAATGTACAAATAAGATCTAACTACCAAATTAGAAAGTATAATGCATGAAAGAGTCAAGTTCACAAAAATGTATAATAGAAAATGGAAAGAAATGATAGGTTGTAGATCACTCACCAAGGTACTATTATGAATTAGAATACAAACCCACCCTTAAGGAAATATGATTATCACAACCCAAAAAGGATGGAGGGGTGTTAATGCAATATCTAGGCAAAAGGGAGATTTTGGATTTTCTTTATTGAATAAGGTGTGATTATGTGATGTGATTGATATGTAAATGATAAAAGTAATGTAGATCTAATATGTAAAGTAAGTAATAGGGGAAAATAGAAAGAGGGAACTTACCTTGAAGGAAAAAGGAATCAAAGAAGCCTTCAAATCTAATTTTGACTATTGCAGAGCCGTCAAAATCAGGTATAGCTGTAAATCTAGGTCTCTGGCACATGTAGTTGTTGACTGTGAAAATATCAAAACTAGAGGATAAGTTTGAAAAGAGCCCTTGTCCAGGACAAGGGTGAAGATTGTGGCCTTGTACTTTTGAATCTGAAGCTGATGAAATTTACAGAGGACCTATAATTGGTTCTGGTATTCCTGAATCTAGATCTAAAACTCTGCAACTTATTCTTGCACACAGAGAAAAAGGGGAAAAGGTTGTGTAAAGGGGATTTCCTTGGTCAAGCCCCTGTATAGGAATTAACCTTTAAAGAGAATTCAAATTTCATAAGGAAAGTATTGTAAACAAGATAAATGTAAGTATTCACCTTGCATGAGAAATCCACCTTGCATGAGAAACCCTCATGGATGGATGTTAGGATCTGAAAAACCCAAAAGGATGCTTGAGATGTATAATCAATGACATCTTCATAAATACAATGGATCTATACTTTCCAATCTTAGATATTGAATGTATGTATGCTTTATAAATTTAATGGAAAAGGATAGGGAAGAAGACTGAATATGCAGATCTTCTTGCTTGATTGATAGTTCCTCTACTTGGCTACTATGGGAGAGAAAATTGCATCAATTAGAGAATATTGTCTTTGCTTTAATGGATATTAAAGAAATGGAGACTCGGAGATCTTCAATTGGATGCTTGCCTTCAAATATTGAGTCCAAATCCTCAATTGCACAACTTGAATTTCTTGAAATCTTGACTTTCTTGTACTTGAAAGATATCTTGCTATGGATGTCAAAATGAGAGGTCTTGATGTCCTTTTATACTCATTTTGGGACTCAATATTGTCGGGCTGACCAAAAATAAAGATTTGGAAGAAACACTCCCGCATTGGGCCCAGAGACCACCGAAGCACCGAGCTCTAGGACAAGGGCGCAAATGACAACCTTATTCGAGCAATAATTTTAAGATAGTCCAGGCCTAGGGAAGTCATGTGATAGGTTTTAGGGGAAGAAAATAAATGAAGTGGGAATCACGCATACATGACATTCAGACCTAGAAATCACCAAAATGGAGCCTAAAAGGTCCTAGAGCCTCCATTTATGGGTCCTAACTTTTTAGGATGGTACAATTTCAAAAGGTTTGGAATTTTTGTATGAAATTTTTATTATAGGTCAGTATTGGTCTCAAGATGTCTCGGTCCAAAAATCAGATTTTTCTGATCCATTTTTGTGAGTTGTAAATTTTTTTTATGTTTTTCATAAAAAACAATTCTTGGAAAAAATCAGCGAATATATATATATATATATATATATATATATATTGGAAAGGTTTGATAATTCTACAGGGGTTTTCTTCTTTGAGTTTTTAATTTGGGTGAACAATAATGACATGCAAATCAGATCTTTAAAAATTGGGATATTTTGCTAAATTGGGTCCCTAGGGCACAAATTAAAGTATTTTTCTCAAATTATTACATTTTTTGAAAGCTCTCTGATTTTAGCTAGGGTTTATTCTTTGAATTTCTATTTTTGTGGTAAAAATTATAGATAAAAAGTCAGATCTTGTTGACTAGGTCAAAAACACAAAAAAATAAATTATAATTTTGTGATGAGTTTGCATTTTGCTTTCAAATATTTCAAAGAATCATAAAATCTTTTTATTTATTTGGAAAGGGATCATAATTTTTCTTATATTTAGTTAGTCTTTTTTAATTAGATTAGGTTTTCATTTCTGTTAAATTTGTTTTGTTAGCATTTAAATTATCATTTTTAGTGCTTTTATTAGCTTTGTTAATGTTTGTTTGATTTCATTCATTGCATAAGCAATGATGGTGACAATCCCCCACACAACTAGATAGTTTCATGTATTGTATTTTTATTCATTACATAAGCAGAGATGGTGACAAATCCCCGCACAACTAGATAGTTTCATGCATTATGTTTTCATACATTGTATAAGCGATGATGGTGTCAAACCCCCACTATGTAGATAGTTTCATATTCATTTTATGTTTTATATCATTGCACTGAATGATCAAGAGTGGATATCCCCCACTCAAATAGTTTGTTATTGTTAGAATGTAGGTTTGAGTAGCATTTTTCAGTGATTTTTTTGAGACTAATTATCTTTTGGGGACTAAAATGTTTTGCATGTTATCTTTGTGTGTCAAAGAACTTGGAAAGAAAAACTACTAATGACATTTGGTGAAGGAGGTTTGGAAAAGAATGAGTTTTAAAACTATTGATGTTATTTAATGTAGGACATGTGTCAAAGAAGTGTGAGTTGAAACTAATTGTCTTCTTTTTATTAGCTTAGATCATATTTCATTTGGGATTTGAAAATAAAACAAGTGTTTGGCATGTCTGGTGCATTTGCATCATATTTTTTGTGTTTAATCCCAAGATAGAACAAATTTATCATCTCCCCTTGCCTTCGTGGATCTTGGGTGCTGTAATGACCTAAAAATGGTAATCTAAACCCTAGAACAACAATCTTGATCTTTCATCAATAAAACCCTAATCTTAATCTCATAAGTCCTAACCCTAAAGGAAATTTGACATTTTCAATCTAATATGACCTAAACCCTAGGTCCTAATCTATCATTGCACTTGATTAATTAATTAATTCATAAAATTGTAAAATATTGGAAAATAAACCTTAGGATATTTATTTAATTGATATATTGATTAAATAAATAACTAATTGTCAATTAAATCCAAAAAGGAATTAAATTAATGAAGTTGAGTTAAAATACATTTAAAATTATTTAAATATTTAAAAGTGTATTTTATGTCATCATTTCAGTTGACTGAACAATCGAAATAGAAACAAATCTTTCTTGTTCAGTTATATAGGTCCTTTCTATTTTTCATTTTGGAAACAATTAAGTTAACTAAAAACTTATTCTAGAAGTTTCCCTAAATAACTGATCAGTTAGTTTAGTCAACCGATTCTCTCAACCAATGATCTTCTATGCACATGGATTATGCTTCTTCAAGTTGAATCTTTTTTGTTCTTTAGCTTTCGACCTCGATCGTCAATTTGAGAGAGATTTTCTATAAAAGTGAGCTTCATTTCCTCACAAAGGATCTAAATTTTTGAATTATTGTCATACTACAGGATTTTGTTACTTTAACCATTTAACAAGTAGGACTTAGCATTTGCATGTTTATTTGATTTCCAATCTAGGATCACATTTCAATTTGGGTTCTAAAATCTATCTTAGCTAATATTGGATCAATTACTCTTATCATTTGCATATCATATACCTTAGATCATTTAGATCCTTCATTTGGAACAGGTCTATAGTCACTGGGTTTGCGATGGCATGAGAGAAAACTTACACTCCTGCCTACTAGAAGTAAATAAGTGGACTTCAACTAATTTTTTGTTCTTTTCTTAGTTTCATGCTTTCATAGATTAGCCACACAATGAATTATTGAAGTGTGTGTCAGTTAATAAGAGTAAAATTTCACACGCACATTTTTGGTGCTTAGTGTGGGGCAGAAAATTGATTTATGTCATCACATTTTTATTTATTAGAGTTTCAGATTCTCTATTCTGTACACTCTATCCTATAGTCTTGTACAAGTATCCTCATTGTGTAGTATGAGTGAGGATAGATAATCGTATTAGAACCTATAAATTCTTGTATTGGATTACAGAGTAACTCGTATGAGTTTATGTTAATCAGAATTTAAAACAACATTCATTTCCTTTAGTTTTCTGATTTTGACTTGTTTTCTGTTGTTGTTTCTTGTTTTCTATAGCTTGATAGTGTTTTTGCAGGATGATCGCTGAAGAATATGTAGCAAAACACCTTTTTAGGACACTAATAGAGTTGTAGCATATCAAATTACTGACAAAGTTTTCTTTTAGGTTGCCTTGATCGCAGATCCACCAAACATTCTGTTTATTTTTAAAGTAGGAACCTCACATGCTAGACATTCAAAAATGAACATGTGTTTGATGTTTTAGAAATGACAAGAATGTTAGGAGATTATGCTCTTTTTCTTCTAGGGATGATAAAAAATCCAGAGACATTGTTGTCATTTTTTTGTTGCATGATTACCTTGTAGAGGGTCTTTCAGAGTGGGAAAAATTAGTCACCCTGTGAGAACGACCCAAGTCAGTACAAGCTAACACCAAGCTCCTTTGACTTACTATAAAAAAAATTGCTTCCTTGAGACCAAAGTATCAGAAGATGGATGAAATTTGAGCTTATACTCGGCTCTCATCTAACACATAGCTGTTGGAAAGCTACAATGTTAAAAATTGTTGTTTTGTCATTGATGTCAAACCTTAACTGGTGAGACTATTGCTATCTATTTGAGTACCATATCTATTGATTGTTGAAGAAGATTTGAAGGCAAGGATAACCAGAATATTGAGTGAAATGGATGAGTTATGAAACATTACAAGGGTACTTGATCAGTTGGCACATTGGAAAAGTAATGTGTTGTTTGTCCATTACACTAAGTCAAGATGTTAGTTTACTAGGAATAGTATATGCCGAGTGAAGTTTGTGTCGACCGAGCACCAGTTTATGCCGAGCATAATTTCTTTGTATCGACCGAGCACCAGTACATTGCTGAGGAAAATAGTGATGACCGAGTGGAAGAGCACAATGTTGGCCGAGCAACAATATTTTGGTAATTGTTGAGATTAGAGATCTCTGGCCGACATAATTGAATTTATTTGGATATGTAAAGTTAATTAAGGATAAACACGATTGGTCCACACTATTTAAATGCACGGGTAATGGTAATTAATGTATGGATCCAAGATTTAATTAATGATTACTTTGGAGAAGTAAATTAAATATAAATGATAGAAAGATCAGTTGGATCTGACCTAACCTAATATGATCTTGATTAAGCAGAAAAGATTTATTTTACCTAGATGAAGAGGTATAAGATAACCTCAAGGGGTTATTTAGGATGTATGTATGTGAAAAGTGTATGCAAGAGAATTGTATGGTTAATTGACTGATTGTCATGATCTACCAAAGAAGGCTGAACAGAGAAGTAGAAAGTTGTGAAAGTGATTGCTTGACGGATTTCCAAGAAAATCTGAAGATTGACATGAGAATGGATGCCACTCAGTGAATTAGAATAAGATCTAAATTGGATTTGGATTATCAAAGTAAGTTGTATGTATCAGATCACACCTGCTGATTAATTTCTAACCATTGTATCAATCAGAATCATTTAACCAGGGTGACCTAACAGTCATTGTATAAATCCTTTGAGCAAGGTGAAATTCAGGTGGAATTTTCTAATACCTCTTACAAGGCCACTCCTGACAGGGTGATTAAATCCTTTAACCAGGTCACATTTAGAAATGTGTTTTGTAACCTTTAACAGGGTTGGCTCCTAGCAGAGCTCACTTCAGAAGAGTGAAAACTTGGTAGCATGTTACTGGTGGTTTTTACCAATTTGGGTTTCCATGTTAAATATTGGTGTCAAATTGTGTGAATGTTTATGTTTTGTTTACTGTTAAGTTTCTACAAGCTGATTACATTTGAACAATAAACTGCATATTTATGTTGTTAACTTATGCTATTGCTGCCAAGCAGATATGAGTTGTTTAAAGTGCTATAAAGTTTCAATTGGTACATCTAGACCTGAGGATAACTGATCCCCCCCCACAGTTATTCTAAATTCATTCTAACAATTAGTATCAGAGCTTTGCTCTCTTGAAAGCAATTTGAAGGTACTTGGAGCAAAAAGATCAAGATGTATAAAAAGGAGGCGCCGAAGTTGAACAAAGATAACTTCCTTGCATGGCAGAATTTGATGAAATTGCATCTGGATGGTATTGGTGATGCTTCTAAGTGATATATTGAACATGATTATGTAGTCCCAACAACACCTCTCACCGCTGAACAGTTAAGAGAAAAGAAGGAACATAACCAAGCAATGTTGGAGATCGCATCATCCCTGAGTTATCCTGAATTTTAAGACATGAAGAACTATATAAATGAAAAGAAGATGTGGGATACCCTAGAAACACTCTATGGAGGAGATACAAATGTGTTGAGAGCTAAATCTGAAAGTTTAAGAGGTAAGTTTGATGAAATAAAAATGCAAGAAGGAGAAAATATAGTTCAATATTGTGGTAGGATAAAAGAAGTTGTGAATGCTATTAGAGGAGATAATGGAACTGTATAGTCAGAAAATGAAAGCACTTCCCTTGTAGAAATGTTTATCCTTTTGAGTAAGTGGTTTGGGGTCATGGAAAGCACCTTGAATGGGTTCCTGACTTTGACATGGCTTTCTCCCTGTTCTGTTCCTCTTTCCACTCCTGTTTGGCCTGATTTCTGCATTTTGGATGGCAGACTGGTGATTCTGGGCTTCAGGGTCAAGGTCAACATTTTAGGTCTATGTCGGCCTTGACCCTGACCTAGGTTAGGGTTGACCTTGACCCTGACCTAGGTCAAGGTCAACCTCGACCTTGGCCTAGGGTTCAGATCCTGGGGTCTTGCAGTTTCAGGAGGTCGACCTTTGCAAAAAGTATTTCCCACTTCTGGGTCGACTGTTTCGGGTTCCAAAGCATTGATGTTGAAATTTTATTTAAAATAGGTCCTCTCCTAGGGGTAAAGGCTTTAATGGGATTTAATTCTCCTATGTAGACCTCCTTGGAAGATTGTGCCCTAATTTCATATAAAAGGGAAGCTTTCTCTCTCATTTTCTCTAAGTCTTCTAATGATCAAGTGAGCTAAGTCTTCTAATCAAGCATCAAATATTCCTAATTGAGATCAAGCATTATTAAGTGGAGTTCAAGAAAGAAATCAAGCAAGCATTCATCCATTTCAAGCATCCATTTTCATGAAGGAGATCCATTGGAGGCCATTGAAGGATTGAAGCTACAAGGTGCCCTTTTGGTGATCTCTCCATCCATCTTCTTCCAAGCCTTTTCCCAAATCAAGAACCCATTCAAGACTTGGTGTTGGAGATCTAAAAGCAAGAGATTGAAGACATCCTACCTTTCTAAATTCTACATTTGAAGCATACTTGTGGATTTAAGGATTCGAATCCACCACAAGGACTCTTTCAAGAAAGGTGAATTTATGCATTTACTTTGTCCATTTCTGCAATTTCAATTACATATATTTGAGGTTAATTCCAAAACTAGGGTTTGACCAAGGAAAACCCCTCCCCCACAACAAAAAAATCTCCTTTTTCTTGTAGGTATAAGTACAGAATAGTGGATTTTAGCCCAGATTTGGATACCCTTTTCGACAAACTTTTGGGATCCACAAACAAAGTCACTTTCGGATCTGTGCAAGTCAGGGTCAACATTATTGGGTTAGGGTTGACATTTGTGGGTCAAGGTCGACATTTTTTATAAGATGACATTGGAAAAAAAAATGATTTCTGGGTTTTGTTCGTCTCTATGTTTTAGTTCGGTATCAACTGTCAGTTTTTCTAGAAATAGTCTACAGACCTCAGAAAATAGCATTCTTTGATCTGCAATATTTCAAGGTTAGTGCATTTCTTAGATCTTTTCAATTACATTCATATATCATTTCTATATATATAAATTATAGAATT
The DNA here is from genome assembly GCA_018584345.1 of Thuja plicata. NCBI lineage: Eukaryota > Viridiplantae > Streptophyta > Pinopsida > Cupressales > Cupressaceae > Thuja > Thuja plicata. Next base: position 1,831,155 of record MU224034.1, read on the forward strand.
TAAGGTATCTCCTTTGTTATTTTCCTTTCCAA
>MU224034.1:1837431-1856303 GCA_018584345.1 Thuja plicata
CAGATGAAAATTTAATAACTCATGATTCCAATCCTTCCATGGAGCATAACTCTTCTCACTCATCTCATGATGAAGATGACGCTTTAAGGGTTCCTCCTGAACAAGTGCAAAACCTTTCAACCGAACTAATTTCTTATATGAGTAAAGGTGACCATTGGATTATTAACAGTGGTTGTTCACATCACATGACTGGTGACAAGGATAAATTTGAAACCTTAGATCAGTGCAATGATGGTTAAGTTAAATTTGGTAATGATGCACCATGTCTTGTTAAAGGGAAAGGATCAATTAACTTGACTGACAAGATGAGATGTGACAATGTATATTGGGTTGATGATCTTAACTATAATTTATTGAGTGTTGCACAACTGAATACTTGTAGTTACAGAGTTGAATTCCATCACAAGAAGGCAAAGATCTATGACGCCACCAAAGAACTAGTTGGAAGTGGAGAGAAAACAAAAGGTAACTTGTTCTATCTGGACTTAGCTAATGAGACATGCTTGTTTGCAAAATATAATGATGTTTGGTTATGGCATAAAAGGTTGTGTCATGTAAACTTTGATAACTTGGTAAGCATAAGAAAATTGAAAAAGGTTAGAGGGCTGCCTAGGTTAAAGAAACCTGAAAATGCAATGTGTAAGCAATGTCAATTGGGAAAAATGACTAAATCTAGTTTCAAAAGAAAGACTCATACTTCTGAGGAAATTCTCGAATTGGTTCATACTGACCTTTGTGGTCCCATTGGTGATAAAATTTACTATGGAGATAGATATTTTATTCTATTTGTTGATGATTACTCTAGAATGATGAATGTTATGTTTCTTAAGGAGAAATCTGATGCATTCTAGTTATTTAAGTGGTACTTGGAAAAAATTGAAAAGGAGACAGGAAAATTCTGAAATGTTTGAGATCTGACCAAGGAGGCAAGTTTATTTCTAATGAGTTTAACATGTTCTACAATGATCGAGGTATAAAAAGATAGATGTCCATGCCTAGGACACCACCGTAGAATGGTATTACTGAAAGAAGAAATAGATCTATCATGGACTATGCCAGAATACTAATGATGGAGAAGAATATTGCATAGAAATATTGGAGAGAAGCTGTAAGTATAGCAGTCTATACCCTCAATAGAGTAAAAGTCAAGAAAGGTACTAATGCTACACCTTATGAGCTATGGTATGGATATTCAACTAATGTAAGATATTTCAAAGTTTTTGGAAGCAAATGTTTTATACTGAAGGATAATAGAAATCGAAAACTTGATGCTAAAGGTGAGGAAGGCATATTTCTTGGATATTCAACTAAAATTACAGCATATAAGTGTTTGAATTCTAACACTAACAAAATTGTGGAAAGTGCAAATGTTAGAATTGATGAATATGCAGAAAGAAAGCACACAGGAACCTAAAAGTTACAAATCATTTGTCTATCTTGATGAGGAAGATTCTAATGTATTACCTAAACTTGAGAATGAGGTTGCCGGGCAACAACTAGCACCTGTCGATTCATAGAATGAGGTTGCCAGACAATAAGAGGCAATTGGTGAGCTATTTGATGAAGATGTCGAGACATAGAATCAACCTAAATTGAATGAGAACAATGAATCTGAAGCAAAGAAATAACCTAATCTAGAAAAGTATGTAAGGAGGCACCAAAAACCTGATCAAATCATAGGATCAAAGGATTCTACAGTTATGACAAGAAGTAAGCTGAGAGATGGTACATGCTTGTTATGTGATTTTGAGCCTAAAACAGTAAAAGATGCCTTAGAAAATGAAGACTGGAGATAAGCCATGAATGAAGAGATTGAACAGATTGAGAAGAATAAGACTTGGACACTTGTACCTAGGCCGAATGACAAAAATGTAATTGGGACTAAGTGGGTATTTAGAAATAAGTTCAATGAACATGGAGAAGTAACAAGGAATAAAGCTAGACTGGTATGCAAGGGTTATGCACAAGAGGAAGGAATTGATTATGGAGAAACATTTTCCACAGTTGCAATATTGGAAGGAGTTAGAACCTTACTTGCATATGTAGCTTACAAAGGTTTTACATTTTATCAAATGGATGTAAAATCAGCATTTCTGAATGGAATATTAAAAGAAGAAGTGTACATTGAACAAGCTGATGGATTTGTTGAACCAAGCAAGAGGAACATGGTTTGCAGATTACACAAGGCACTATATGGACTAAAGCAAGCACCAAGAGCATGGTATGATAGATTGCACAATTAATTGATAAAGATTGGATTTGCAAGAACTAATGACAACAACAATCTGTATTTGAAGACAAAACAAAATAAAGGTACTTTATTAGCTGAAATTTTTGTTGATGACATTATATTTGGTGGACAAGATGTGTTATGCCAAACATTTGCAAAAGAGATGCAAACTGAATTTGAGATGTCTATGTTTGGTGAAATCAAATTTTTTGTTGGCTTGCAAATATATCAAATGAAGAATGGTATCTATATTACTCTATCAAAATATGTTAAGGAGATACTAAAATTTTTTGGAATGGAAGAATAAAAACTAGTGAGTACACCCATGGCTACTGGATAGAAGTTAACAAAAAATGATGATACAAAAGAAGTGAATCAAACCCTTTACAGGTCATTGATTGGAAAGCTGCAATATGTTGTACACAACAGACCTGATATTGCTTTGGCTATTGGAATTGTTGCAAGACTTTCTACCAATCCCAAAGAAACTCATATGATGGCAGTAAAAAGAATTATGAGATATTTGAAAAGAACAGATGAATATGGTCTGTATTACAAAAAGAATGATAAGTTTGAGCTCATATTTTACACTGACTCTAATTGGGCTGGAAATGTGGATGACAGGAAAAGCACCACAGGTGGCACATTTCTTCTAGGAAAGAGATTGATTTCATGAATAAGCAAGAAATAAAATTGCACCTCACAATCTATAGTTGAAGCCAAGTATGTGGCAGCAACAGCTAACTACTCTAATATTGTGTGGTTGAAGATACTACTGAAAGGTATAAAAGAAGTGATCACAGAACCAGTTGTTATATATTGCCATCAATATTTCTAAGAACCCTATGATGCACTCTAAGACAAAGCATATAGCTATCAAGTATCATTACTTGAGGGAGCTAGTTCAAAACAAGGAAGTGAGACTAGAATATGTGCATACTAAGGAACAATTAGCAGACATATTTAAAAAAGTACAACCCAAGGATGCTCATGAGTATCTGCAAGGTAAATTAGGGGTGATTCCCCTAACCAAGGCTAATTAGTTCAGAATGGAACTATTGCATCAAATATCATATTCAGAATATTTGACACATTGATGCACAGGAAGTCATACTTTAGGATGCTGCCTAAAGCTATAAAAGAAAGACAAGGACAAAAAATAGGATCAGTCATAAGAAAGATGATACTGATTTAGAACAGAAGAATCTGCATGATAAAGATGTCAACGTCTTTGGCATTGTTTTCAAAGAGGGAGAGTTTACTGAAAGAGAAAGAATTTACTATACTTAGAGAAAAAGGGAGAGTTTATTGAAAGAGAGAGTCTACAGTTGAACATAAATAGAAATATTTCAGTGTGATTACAGACACAAAGGGAGAAATGTTTTACAAGATGAGAATCAGAATGAAGCTAAAGAAATTAATGAAGATTTTTTCATATCAAGGAAAACAGGTAGAATTTTTGGATTGTATGGTAACTATGTTTTTAAAATTATATTTTTGTTGATTAGTGTTGCCATCAATGCCAAAGAGGGAGATTGTTGGAAAGCTACAATGTAAACAATTGTTGTTTTGTCATTGATTTCAAACCTTAACTGGTGAGACTATTTCTATCTATTTGAGTGCCATATCTATTGATTGTTGAAGAATATTTGAAGCCAAGGATAACAAGAAGACTGAGTGAAATGGATGAGTTATGAGAAATTACAAGGGTACTTGATCAATTGGCACATTGGCAAAGTAATGTGTTGTTTATAATCCATTACACTAAGTCAAGATGTCAGTTTACTAGGAACAGTATATGCCGAATGAAGTTTGTGTTGATCGAGCACCAGTGTATGCCGAGCATAATTTCTTAGTATCAATTGAGTGCCAGTAAATTGCCGAGGAAAATAGTGATGGCCAAGTGGAATAACACAGTGTTGGCCGAGTAGTAGTATTTTGGTAATTGTTGAGATTAGAGATCTTTGGCCGACATAATTGAATTTATTTGGATATGTAAAGTTAATTAAAGACAAACATGATTGGTCCACACTATTTAAATGCACGGGTAACCATAATTAATGCATGGATCCAAGATTTAATTAATGATTACTTTGGAGAAGTAAATTAAATATAAATGATGGAAAGATTCGTTGGATCTGACCTAACCTAAGATCTACGATCTTGATTAAGCGAAAAAGATTTATTTTACCTAGATGAAGAGATATAAGATAACCTCAAGGGGTTATTCATGATGTATGTATGTGAAAAGTGTATGCAAGAGAATTGCATGGTTAATTGACTGATTGGCATGATCTAGCAAAGAAGGCTTAACAGAGAAGCAAAGAGTTGTGAAAGTGATTGGTTGATGGATTTCCAAGCAGATCTGAAGATTGACATGAGAATGAAGGCCACTCAGTGAATTAGAATAAGAGTTGAATTGGATCTGGATTTGCAAAGTAAGTTGTATGTATCAGATCACACCTGCTGATTACTTTCTAACCATTGTATCAGTCAAAATCCTTTAACCAAGTTGACCTAATAGCCATTGTATAAATGCTTTGAGAAAGGTGAAATTCAGGTGGAATGTTCTAATACCTCTAACAAGGCCACTCCTGATAGGGTGATTAAATCCTTTAACCAGGTCACATTTAGCAATGTGTTTTGTAACCTTTAACAGGGTTTGCTCCTAGCAGAGCTCACTTTAGAAGAGTGAAAACTTGGTAGCATGTTATTGGTGCTTTTTCCCAATTTGGGTTTCCATGTTAAATACTGGTGTCAAATTGTGTGAATGTTTATGTTGTGTTTTACTGTTAAGTTTCTACAAGCTGATTACATTTGAATAGTAAACTGCATATTTATGTTGTTGACTTATGCTATTGCCCCTGAGTAGATATGAGTTGTTTAAAGTGCTATAAAGTTTCAATTGGTACATTTAGACCTGAGGATAACTGATTCCCCCCCTCAGTTGTTCTAAATTAATTCTAACAATAGCAAGGTCTATGAGTCTCAATCATGTATCATGGATACTAGTGCTAAGGTGCTCTGTAGGGTTATTAGCCTTAATTGCACTTGTGCAGACAAAGAGGATACATTCAAACAAAGATCCTTATTAGAAACCATTAGAGTAGTAGCCAAAAAACTTCTACTTGTTGAATCAAGCATTGTGACAATGTGCATGTTGAAGATATCCCTCATGTACCCTTTATTTTGAGACATAAATTTATCAAGATTCTCAGATCTTGAGAAATTCAAAGCTTGGTAGGCCTGAGAAGTGTGTGTCGTGGAGGGGAGCCAGTGCTTCCAAGCTTCTATCTGTCTAAAAAAATGAGGTATTCTATAATAAGGGGATTCAAACAGGTATTGTCCTAGCCAACCTCATAGGTTTAGTTTTTTCTTGTTGTGCTTGTTTTATCTTACTTCACATTGTGTTTTATGTGTTTGGAAAAACTAAAAAATCAACATCAAAAATACAAAATTGGAAAATAGACAAACAGAGGCATAAAACTATATTATTGTATGACCCTTCATCCCGACTTGTATGAGTCAGGATCCTATTTTTATTTACTCATACCACATGGTGAGAGTACTCGTATCACCCAGTGAGAGTGCTTGTACGAGCAGTGCAATTTTAGCAAGTTATGACCTGGTATCATCTGTCATATGCATCCCTGTACGAGAAACCTAGTTTTTTGTATCACCTGTGGGAAATTATCGTATGATTCTCTCTCTACTCATACTAATTTTTGCTTTTTTTTTACCAAAATCATCATTCGAACTAATTTTTACTGTGTTCCCAATCTTTGGTTAGATTTTGTCCAGTTTCTTGAAAATTTGATTCAACAGTGCGAGCTAGTTTTAGTTTTGTCCTCGGTTGAGATCCGTTGTTAGTCTGACTTATTTTTTCATGAATATTGAAGTTGTTGTGCTCATACATAGATCAGTCCATCCCAATTTGATTATATTTTGTCTACGATGTCCTTATCCTGAGTTGTGAGTGCGGGTTCGTCAACCTTGACTCAAGATTAGAGTCTATGCTTCTCCTTCTCATTTGGGCACATCCCTTTGTCACCACATTTGTTCTTGGACTTAGTTGAAATGTCAATATTATTTTAGCACTTGTTAGGTGAATCAATTGATTCATGCCTATACAAACTAGAAGTTCTCTTAGACCCTTCTATGAAGACGAAAGACAATATATTCTATTTGAGGAGAATCCTCTTTTCATAGAGGAACCAAATATTAAAAAAATTCAATCTCCCCTACTAAAGGTTAGTAGACCCAAGGATTCCAGGAGAAAGACTAGGTAAAGACTGGTCTAGACATTTCCATCACAATACTAGTTCTCGTCGTGCTAGTAGTCAACTCGGCTCGAGTGAGTCTGAACCGGATAAGGCTGAGGTTACAAAATTTATACATGATAGGGAGTTCTTCAATGTAATGAGGACTATCATGAATCAAGAAAAGGAAAAATAATTTCTCTAATTGGACCAACAAGGAGCCCAACTTCCCCCTCACTACAGGGCTGAAGATGTCATCGGTAGGGAGGAAGAAACTCCTTTGACAATCATGACCAAACAATTGCAAGCCTTGCAAACTGAGATGTAAGTGATGAAAAAGGAAAGAGAGAAATAAAATAGAAAATAATATATGAACAACATTTCTCCATTTCCTTTTTAAATGGACTTATACTTACCTCTGTTCCCCATGAAGTGGAAATTCCTATATTTGACAAGTATGGCGGTCAATCCAATTCTCAGGATCACGTTCGGGAATTCTGTGCTCTCTGCACAGAATTTATGCATGAACAAACATATCTCATGTGTCTCTTTCCTTGGAGTCTAGGTGGCCAAGCCATGGAGTGATTTTCAAAGTTACCCACTAGAATTAAACCTTTTGATGAGTTGATAAACCTATTTTTACAAAAGTACTCATACAACATCCAACATCTTGTATCAATGACCGATCTATGAAACACTCAAGAACAGACGGGAGAGCCTTTCTTGATATTTCTTTAGAAATGGTGAAGATTATTTTATAGATATCCATGACTCATACCTGATTCTAAAAAAATGGATATATTTACCAACGCATTATTGTCTGAGTACAACTATCCGCTTCAGACACAAGATCTATCCTCTTTCGATCAAATCATAAAGATTTCACTAAATATAGAGACTGCGCTTGTCAAAAGGGGTAAGATTACCCTTTCCAAAGAAACCAAGTATAGTTCCAGTTCCAAAGATAAGAAAAATAACTGGATCAAAATAAGCATGTGATGAATGAAGGAGTCATTGATCATGTTTCTCCTCAACCGATCATGTTTCCAGAAAACACTAGACCATACAAACCAGATATAAAACCAAAATGGTGGAGTGACAATGATTACTGCAAGTTGCATAGGAGAAAGGGACACACAAATGAAAAATGCATGTGACTCAAACATGAAACCCAAGATCTCACTGATAGCGAGACAAACACAGTTGGCAACCATCAAACAAATGCCAATCACAAGGTATTCAAAAATCCCTTACTTGAGTATGAGAAAGAAAAAATCTCCAAGAAGGGTGCTAGGATCAACCTTACCTACAACACCTATGATAAAAATGTCAATCACATGCTTGAGCTAGTCTCTTCTGAGTATTGCAACATTATCATTGTCAAGAAGAAAGAGAAAGAGTCTCGATCGGCCAAAACTATGACCCGCACGCAAGCAAAGGTCACATTGAGAGGATTTGGATCTTCCAACCCGTATAGGTCTACTAGTCAACCATTGACATCCAAACCTCTCGCATCAACTAGTAGATATCCTACTGTGACCATGCAGAAGGTGTTGACTTCCAAACAAATGACGTTGTTCAATGTTGTTGACTACAAAATTATCGAGAAACTTCAGATAACGATGACTCATATCTCTATCTTTGAGTTTCTCAAGATCTCTCCATCTCACAAAGAGGTTTTGAAAAAATCCCTATCTACTACCAATGTCCATTAGGACTTGGAACTGGATAAGTTTCAAACCATGGTGGGTCATTTTACTTCACCTTAATACCTACCATTTTCAGAAGAAGATGATAATTCTTTGATTCACCCGCACAACTCCCATTGCACATCAAAGTCATGATCTGTAAACATCATGTCAAATGGGTATTAATAGATAAACATGCAAGATTGAAAATTTGTCAATACAAAATAATTGAACAACTGGTATTCTCATAAAATGCCATTGATCCTAGAAAGAAAATCACAATCAAGGCATATGATGAATAGGGGAGATCTTCCAAAGGTCTCGTGACTTTGCCTATCAAAGTGGGACATGTTGAAAGAGACTTCACATTTCAGATGTTGGATCTTTTTTTGGCTTACAACATCTTGTTGGGAAGATCCTAGATCCGTGAGATGAAAGATGTCTCATCATTTTATCATCAGTGCATAAATTTTTCCTTCACTGGTGTTAAATTCACCATTCTTGCATACCTTAGATATGCATGCAATACACTAAGACAATCAGGGGACACTTTCATTCCACACAACTGAGAAGCTTTAACTTCAGATTCAACTAGCAAGCTGATGAAAGATGGAGAAGAAGTTGAAAATCAAATACACTGGCATGGGTGGGTACACCATAGAACCTGTTCTATCAATAACATCTCTTCCTACATCATCAAGGTCTTATGGAAGACCCTCATAAGAGATGAGACCATTAGCAACACCACCAAGGGTCATCTTTGATGGTAATTTCATCTAGGAAATTGTGATATTGAAGGATGAAAAGGAGGAGGAATATATCTTGGGCTGGTTAGAGAGAGAGCCTGAAGACAATGATGTGAAGCATTGTGAGATATGCCTAGACAAGTATGGTATAAGATATGAACTTGTCCGATGAATGGGTTTTTCCAGGACAAGGACCTATCATATGTAACCAAAATGGACTGATAGAACCCATTTCTCTCCAACAAAAAATTTCTAGGGATACAACAGGCCTAGGTTTCTTATCAAATAAGGAAAAAATAGAGTAGAGATACACTCGCCTACAAGTGGGATGACTCTAATGAGAAACACTAGTGTCCTTATCCTATTCCTCCATGCATCCTATCTCTTCTCAACATGGAAGAAGAACAACACCTTTAAGAAAATGCTACTAAAGAGAAGATCTTAGAGGAACCATCTCTAGTTCCTGATCAAGGAGAGGTTTGAACCTCCCAAAATAGTCCCAATGAAGACATAACCATCACAAAGTTCTTGGGAAGAACTCACCCCAACTGGGGGAAAAGAGTGGACTTCACTAATGTCTGAGACATGGTAGAAAACATTCAAATAAACTCTTATGAATACGAGTTTAATAGTTTCTCTAAAGAAACCCAGGATAAAAAGGTTGATAGAGTATAATAGTATGTGACCCAACTTGAGGTAGATGAAGGCTTAGGGACTAGGTCTAAGGAATTAGATTCTCAATTCACTAACATGGGCTTCGATTATTTGGTTAGGGATCTCACCAGTTTGAATGTGTTTATACATGGTACCAATCTAGGTCTTTACTTAATGGTCTAGGTTTATGAAGAACATACCATGAATGCTATTGAACCTATCAAAACCTTGCCACTCATGCATCCCAAGCTCATTGACTAGAGTTTACAAGGCCAACCCATGGATATGCCCACTTTTCCCAATGAATATGCATTAGCATGTTACCTCAATGCTATTGAACTGGTAACATCTTACACTAGTGAACCTAGCAATAACATGACTGAAAATGGATATCAAGTACCTCAGTCATAAAATCAAAATGAAAAAGAATAAATGTTATGAAGGTGAAAACCACATTGTGGCAATTTTAGAACACAAAATAGTAAAAATAAAAGGTGCATTTGATGGTGAAAACCTCTCTGAGGTGCCAAAGGATGGGGTACTTGATATCCTACCCAGTCACTTTCAAGAATGGTCATCAGTGTTGACTAAGCCAAGGAAAATAGTGAACATTGGCATAGAGGAACATCCGTACATAATCGACTTTGCACAATCCTTGTCAACAAAAGAGCTAAAAGAATTTACTGAATTCTTTAAAGAAAATAAATTCAACTTTGCATGGACTTACTCAGATATGCTAGGTTTGGATCCAGATATTATCATCAATAATATTTCAATTGTGTCTGGAATCAAGCCAGTGAAGCAAAAACTCCAAAAGATGCATCATCATGTTTCGTTGTTAGTGAAAAAAAAATTGGAGAAGTTTCTCAAGGCTGGGTTCATCAAAGCCATTGACTATGCAGAGTGGATTTCAAACATTGTGCCTGTATCTAAGTTAAACAAATCCATCTGGGTGTGCACTAACTTTAGGGATTTCAAAAAAGCCTATCCAAAGGATGAATTTCCTCTCCACAACATTGATATGATAGTGGATATGGCTTCTAGGTATGAGATGTACTCCCTCATGGACGTCTTCTCAAGTTATAATAAAATCAAGATTGCTCCTAAGGATCAAGAAAAGATTGCATTCACATGTGCGTAGGGGACTTTCTGCTGGAATGTCATGATCTTTGGATTGGAAAATATAGGTGCAACCTATCAAAGAGTGGTAACCATGATATTTCATGACATTATGAGCAAAACCATGGAGGATTATGTGGATGATACTATTGTCAAAACTATGATACTATTGTCAAAACTATGAAACGATCCACACACTTGCAAGATCTGGGCAAGATCCTCGACAACATAGAACAATTAAAACTTAGGTTGAATCCTAAGAAATGCGCATTTGGCATAATATATGGTTAGCTATTGGGATACATTGTCCAAGTAAAAGGCATCAAGGTGGACCCTACAAAGGTCCAGGAAATCATGGAGATGCAACCACCCAAGAACATCAGTCAAATGAGGACACTCCAGGGAAGGATCATGTCTATTAGGAGATTCATCTCGAACTGGATGATAAGTCACAACTATTTACCAAGGGTCTGCGTAAAGGAGTAACATATCAGTGGGATGAAGAGTACAAAAAAAATTCAATTAGATCAAAGATTATCTGGAAAAACTACCATTATTAATTCCTCCTACATAGGGAAAGCCCTTGATATTGTACATCTCAGCCACCACAACATCACTAGGGGTACTCCAAGCACAAGAAGATGAGAAGAAGAAAGAACATGCCATCTACTACATTAGTAGGACTTTGGTCTCATATGAGATGAATTATTCTATGATCGATAAATATTATCTGGGAGTGGTGTTTGCATCTTAGAAGCTAAGGCACTACATGTTGGCACACTCCATACGACTGGTTTCAAAGATTGACCCGTTGAAATATCTCTTGAGAAAAGCCACCTTAACAGGAAGGTTATCCAATTGGGTCTTGCTACTTAGTGATTTTGACATTGAATATGTTGAATAAAAATTCATCAAGGGGTAGGCTATTATAGATCAACTGTTTGACGCTCCATTATAGGATGATCAACCCATCAATGTTGAGTTCCTAGATGGGTCTATTTTGCATATCACCCATAGATCCTTGAAATTTTCTTTGATGGATCTTTCACGCAGAAAGGCTCTGGTGTAGGGGTAATTTTCATAAATCCTTATAGCTATTCTATTCCAAAGGCATAAAAGATCTTTTTCCCTTGTACAAAAAACTTCATCGAATATGAAGCCTTGGTGAACGAAATTACACTGGCTATCAAATGCAACATCTCTGAGTTGTACATTCATGGTGACTCCCAACTGGTCATCAACCAAATCAATGATGTTTATCAGATGAAGGATGATAAAATTATGCCTTATAAGAGAATGGTTGATGATTTCAAGAAATATTTCCCATTCAACACTTTTCAAAAAATCTCAAGGACATTGAACAAGGTAGCCAATGCAATGGTGACGCTGACATCCTCACAACCACAAGAAGAAAACTTTTTCTATGAGTTCCTGGTAGAAGAGCTTCATTTTCATGCTTATAAATCCCTTGAGTCCCATATGATATGCACTATCATAGGTCAGGAATCATCCTGCTATAAACACATCTATGCCTACCTACACCATCATGTCATCCCTAATGCACTCACCTGAAATGAAAAGCAACACTTAATCCAAAATGCCTCATGGTATGATATCATAGATAATGAACTATATAGAAGAGGACTAGATGGTGCATTTATTAGGTGTCTAGAAAAGGAGTGTAAATGCACATTAGCTGAGGCTCACGATGGGGTTTGTGGTTCTCATTCCAACAATCTGACCCTAGATCAAAAACTACTGAGAGAAGGTTACTACTGGCCAGATATGGAGGAGGTCATCATATATGCTAAGACATGTAAGAAATACCAACTACATGGTAATATTATACATGCTCCAGCCTGGGAGCTTATTCCATTTATCACTCATTGGCCCTTTCATCAGTGGGCCTTTGACCTAATCAGACATATACATCTATCTTCCTCAAATAGACACAAGTTCATCATAACGGTTAATAAATACTTTACCACGTGGGTAGAAGAAGCTCCACTCATCAAAGAAACTAGAAAACAACTAGCCTTATTCATATTGAACCACATTATCTATCTATATGACATTCTTTCAACCATTATAACTAACAATGGAGGACAGTTTATGAACAACAATATCGATAAACTCTGTAATAAGTTCAAGATGAAACAAAATTATTCTTCAATCTACTACACGTAGGGAAATGGATAGGTAGAGGCCTCCAAATGAATCTATTAAAGATCCTACACCGCACTATGAACAATTCTAAAAAGGATTGGAACCGATAGATCAATCCTGCACTATGGGCTTACAAAATAAGAATTAGAGAGCCTACTGGGGCAACACCATTTGATCTAGTATATGAAGTAGAAGCATTCTTAGCCATAGAGGTAGAACTCCCATATCTATAGATTTATCTACATATACTGGGCATAGATGAAGACCGTTACAAGAATTGGAACTTCTAGATGAAAGTTGGAAAGTGGCATTTGATCACCTCAAAGCTTATTAGGAAAGAATTTTGAGAGGATATAACAAGAAGGTCAAACCAAGAGATATTCAGGTTGGTGACCTAGTGTTGAGAGAGAATCCCCACAATCAATCACATAGAGAGAGAAAAAGGGGAAGTTTGAACCCAACTAGCTGGGTCCATACATTATCACTACAACATTTGGCTTCGGAGCTTATTGACTCTCCACAACAGTAGGAGAACAACTCTGGGAGCCCATCAACACACTCCATCTGAAGAATTTCTACACCTGAACATTCTCTGTGAATAACACCATGTACATATCTAAAATTCTAGAAAAATGATCATCCTGGTGAAAACCTACCAATAGACACCTTGATGCATCAACCAAAATAATCAAAAAAAGAAAAAAAAGAAAAAAAAGAAAAAAAGAGAAAAATGCAAAAAAATAAAAAAATGGAAAAAGACAAAAAAAAAATTTAAAAAGAAGAAAAAGTAACTTGGTGAAAGCTTGGTAAATAGGCACATTGGTAGAAAAATAAGAATCTCTTCCAAGTAGGTGAAAACCTGGTAAATGAGTGCCTCTTGTACTCAAGCGCTCCATTTATCAATTATTAGTCTTGGAAATCCCTTTGCTTCAGTTTGTGCATAAGCTTTCAGTCACCTTCATGACACTTTGGTTCTTTTGAGAACCCTCTTGAATTGAAACCAATCCAGAGTCATAGTCTGGGGGCAATCGAATCAGCTTTGTCCCAGCAGTATTAGTCAAGTCGATTATCCTTCTTTGGAGTTCGTTACTAGGGAGAAAAGGTCCCAAAGCTGATCAATCAATGAACTAAACTAGGGTAAGTATTTTAGTCATTTATGAAGGATAATTTGCTACTAGCACGTTGATTTTTCTCAACACCCTAATCAACAATGTTTCTTAAACACTACCTATTTGGATACATCTGTGTTTCTCAAGACACATTGGATAATGCGCCTAAAACAACAAATCGATAAAAATAAAGCATGATGCACTCATAAGCACAATGGTATTTATGAACACCTAACAGAGACAAACACAAAACAAAAGACTGTTGAAGATATGTTGAACTTTTCTTTGGATGTTGTATGTTATCAATGATTTTTACTATTTTCTTTGATTGCTTCTTGTTGGTGTGATCCTGATGATCCTGATACATCAAATAAACAGGGTGTTTTTATAAGAGCTTCCATGGTGAGGTGGATCAACCTCACATACCTTGACTCCATTTAGTTGCATGCCAAGGTGAGGTCAAAAATATCTCCTTGACTGCTATTTATCTTCTTGTTTACGCAAGATCGCACTAATGGTTATTTTGGCTTTGTATTCCTCGATACTGGTGTACCCTTGCAACATCAACTTGAAATAATGTTCAGGTCATCTCGTTTATTGTGCCTCGACACTTATGTTCATTTCCCACATACTATCTGATGGCATTCGTATTCATATCCTTATGGTCAAAGTGGCACCAGTAAGGATTGTATCAACTCCAATGTCCCAAACACTCAATGATGAAAATTTTCAAGCTCAAATCTAGTGACTAAGTCCTAGGTTGCATTCATGTTAGTCCTACATTTGTAGTTGCATGTTGTTATAATTCAATAATATTCGTATCTCTCTCTCTCTCTCCAATGTGGGGATATGAAGCTTAGTTCAATCAATCTTTCTTCTTCCAAGTGGTCAAGCTACACATCGTCAGAGAGATGATTGAGTACCTGTATTGATTAAACCAATTCCTGTAAGAGATTTTAGAAGAATTGTATATCATAGTCATTGCATAGTACATCCATTTCACATCATGTAATGCATCATATAAATCATTTCACATTGCATATTTATAGCATAATTAAATTGCATCCATACACATATGCATCAGAAAAGAAAATAAAAACATTGCATTACAATTGCATCATTATGAGTAGTATAATATCTCTCCATACATATAGAAATCAAATAAACATCACATTTCATAGACATATGCATAACCATCCATAAAGAATCATAATCCATACATGATCATAAAATGAAATGCATCCATATTGAACATCATAAGCAAATATAACATCTCATAACATCAATGAACAAAAGTACCATGACATCAAATCACATGTCTCTCTCTCTCTCTATGTGTGTATGTGTGTGTGTGTGTGTCTATATATATATATATATATATATATATATATATATATATATATGTCAAGGGTACATAAAAATCTCAAATATACAAGATACATCAGAGCAACTCATCATATACATATATGGTAAAAAATGGGTATAAAAGTAAGAGACATCAAAATAATATCAAGAGAAACAAGAATAGCTTTCATCCATGTCCTTAGCATCAGGAATGTGTGGTGGTGGATGCAGTTGCGAAAGTACCTCATCCGGTTGTGGAATGTGTGCTCCCTCAGATCTGGCCATAAACTACAAAATGGGCATAACATATTGCACTCTAGGAACTGCAACATTGTATGCTACAAAATAATAAGATGATCTTCTGGTCTTATGCGTAGTTATGCACTAAAAATGATTGTGTCTAGAAGTCAACATGACAATCCTTTGATCATGCTCAACGATCATAGTAGTGATCCTCTGATATCTCTCAATGATCAAATCCAATATGCACTGATCACTCTCTATGACTCTGGGCTGTGCCATGACCACATCTATATTTAAAACATTGACCCTCTCCCCAAGTTAATGAATAATATCCTGGGGTGTACTTTGTCAATGAACCTCAGCCTGCTTTCCTAGATCAGTCTTCTCTACCTTCTTACCATATCCTACCTGACTATCTCACATATGCCTAACTTGTAGGGTAGCCTCATCAAAACAAGAGCATCCTATCCTCTTAGGGGTACATCTTGTCCATCAGATGGTACATCAACCCCCATAGAACCTAAGCTACCACCCTCCCCTCTTTGTCATTGACCTACCACTGGTGCTTCTCTGCTAGAGGTAGCACTGGGATCTCCTCCTATTGGCCTGACCACCGCTGCTGGTATGTCACCTAGGGCAGACCATCCCTCATCTATCCTCGATGATCGGGTGTCCAAATTCATAAATCTAGGAAAGGGATGTCATGCCATATAATCCTGATACTCCAATGTCACCCTTGTATCTTCCACAGCCTCCAGGTAATCCCACATGACTCATTGTAATCCACACAAATCCTCTACTGATGTGGTATAAACCAATCTAGGCCCCCACTATCATAGTATCTCATCAGTAAACCATGCATATGGTAAAAAATCCGTGGGAACTTCCTGTGGCCTCACAAACTGTTTATGCACCCTCAACACCACAAATCACTCTATGAGTAAGGGAGTATTTTTTATCAATGGATGTTTCATAAACATCTCGTGGCTCTACAACTACCATTCACCCCATGCCTCAGTGTCCCTATATGGCCACCATGTGACCACTATCAAATCATCAAACTGGTGGTGCTAGTAATCTATCTTCCCCAAATGGAGTAGAGTGAGAAAACCTGCATATCTATAGATAAATGGATGCCACTCCTAATAGACATCATCAACAACTAGCTAGAAAATGGGAATGTTCTCCCATGCCTAAATCCACAGTATCAAAACTCTTCCTATGAGGCCCTTGGCCTCCTGATATACTATCTCATGGAGCTCATGATATAGATGTGCCAACAGGCATGAACCCACCCAAGCTTCACTGGTCTATCTAGTAGCTCCTCTAATACTGAACCCCAACCTGACTGGAATCCCTGGTAACCCCTATCTGGCATAAGGATACAATGAATAAAGTCAACCATGACACATGCTAAGGGAAACTGATTCACATACCTAGACATCATAGTGTCTCATGATATCCATCACTCTAAAATCTCATTGTCGCAAAAGATGTGAGATAATGATAGCATGTCAGGTCTCTGCGCAGCCTCTTACTGCACCTATGCACCAAGGAATAGAATACGAAGGATGTGGTATGTACATACTCCAATATCACTTTAATCTCACTAGTGGGCATGTGTAATGTGGTATGCTCACTTTGAAAGTGCTCTACCAATGCTATCAGTAATATGTGGTTCACCCTGATATCAAGGATCCCCATGAGCCAACCACAACTGCACTTTGTAATGACCACTCTCTAATTGTCATCCAACCGGCCCACCAAGTGCATCGTAAGTGGATAAGTGATCCTAAACTAGATATCAGGAAACCGCTCCTATAAAAACAAATAATCAAACATCAGTGCGCCTATCAAAGTGACTGAATGAAGACATAAAATGAGGTACAACATGCTAAAGATGCCATATCAACAACAATGAAAAGAAAATTTTTATGTTTCAGAGTTCAAACACAAGCGTTGTTTTTAGTACAAGTAGAGAACTAATGACAATTCTTGTATGAGAATTCTCAAGGCCCCATACGAGTAAACACCTTGATACAAGAATCTAGGTTTTACCATGCGAGAAAATGACCTATTTTGAAGGTGTTTGTGCAAGCTCTAAGTAACGGGCATAAAACTATTCTAATGGCCCTATATGAGAAATTGAATGGATTCAATTACTCATACGAGCCCTCCCCAAGAATCGTACAAGAATTTGAGGGTTCAAAAATAAAAACATTCTAGAAATAAAAACAATCAACAAAAATTTACAAAATAGGAATTGAAACAGAGGTTTCTCGTGCACTTATCATTTCTCAGTAGTTCTGGGGCCTTTTGTGAAATCTATGGTGTTTGAATCAGTGCATATCGATGGTGACCACCCTTTTTCTCAGAGGAAGGTTTTGAGGATTGAAAAGGTTGAAATGAATTGAAAATTACCTTTTCAACCTTTATATAGGTTTTTGACCTAATTTTCTACTTGCTCTGATTGACATGAAAATTACACCCCTGGCTAATTCGAGCGTCTTGATTCCATTTTGAGGATTGAAATCAAAATCTGAGATTGATTTAATTTCCAAATTTGATAGTTGACTTTTTCAGTCAAACACAGTCAACTACTTGCACAATCAGTCTTTTTGGATTCTGAACCAATGGAAATCTCTCGTGCTTTTCTTCCAAACAATCTATGTGTCAAAATTTTGGTGAAACTTGGTCATTCCTACAAAATTTTGGTAAATAATTGTTCAACACAACCTCAAAAAAGTGCAAGATGGGTCCTAAACGTTTAAAACCTCACCAAATCATATTAGTTTCTTATCGCATAAGATTAATCCATTGATTTTCTTCCAATCACTCGGGCACCTATCCATATTTCAATTTCACTCCCAAGGGGGAAGGATCAGGACATCAATAATTCAATGACCACATCATCAAGAAAGACCCCATCGCTAGGGGTGTCTCAGCTTTATCGCATCACATCAAGTTGAGATCATCTTTAATCAAAGGAAACCCAATAAATTGTCTTATATAGTAATGGATACACTCAAAACCACACATATCGATCTTGGATGAGTCATTCATTTATGAAACTAGACATATTGATCAAATTGGCTTCATCACTTAAAATCAAGTCAATTATTGCTATTCAATCTCTTAACAGTAATCAGCTACATTACTTCAAATCAAATTGATCATTCCATTTTATATATTTGTTGGAAATAAGGATGGAGTAACTGAGAGGGGAGGGGTGAATCAGTTACCACAAAAATAAATCCACAAGTCCCTTAGATGTCTTTAATATATATATTACTGTTACTCGGTGAATTAACCTT
>MU224034.1:1875498-1912204 GCA_018584345.1 Thuja plicata
CATAATGAGGTGGTATGTCAACCACAAGAACATTCATAGTCATTACTACATCAGGGCATACTGCTAGTCTATAAGGCATAGCCTCAATGGTACCAATCACAAGGACCTCTCTAGAATCCATAGCTCTGCATCTCCCATAAGGTGTATCAACTTGTAGCCCCATTTCCCTCATGATTTCAACTAGCATAAATGTATTAGAGGCTCCTGAATCAATCATACAATTCTTGAGAATTTTATCATTAATTATCAATGAAAGAAAAAATGGGTCAACAATTTTTGGGGAAGAAGTTGCATTCAAGAATATTTGAGGAATTTCAGATGTCAACACCTCTACTTCATTTCCCTTGGTAGTTGGCTTCTTGGAAAGATCTACTGGACTCTGAACCTTTATTGTGGGTACACTGTTTAATAATGACATTACTTTTTCCTTATGTTCTTTAATCCTCATCATTTCCAGAAATGTAACCTTAACTGTCATCTGGGACAAACATTGACCCATATCTACTAGAGTGTATCTCATATCTGAAAATTTTGATTTGTCAATAATGACATCATTTTCTTCATTGTGTTCTTTTAGAGCTGACTCTTTTAACTTTTTGTTTTCTATCTTTTGAATAGGAACAATTTTTTCTTGTCTTTTCACATCTTCCTCTTGTACAACATTTGGCTCTATGGCTTTTGTAATAATCTTGACCTTATGTTTATTTATATTTTCACTTGGTCCATCTTTTTTCTACACATATTTAGTGTCTATTTTATTTTCCTTTATAAAGACACCTGAGGGTTGGCTACCAGCACTACCTACCACCCTGTTCCTCAAGTGGTAATTGCTTCTAGCTTTATTCACTAGCTCTGCAGTGATTCTAGCCTTCTCTTCATCTGAAGCTTTCCTGATGAGTGGAACATCTTGATTGTCTTGGGCATAACATCTTATATCATCATCAGTTTCCTCAGTTTCACTATTAGATAAGATTTTTTGATGATGATTCTCCATCCTCCTTTGTGAAATGTAATAATCATGATTTTCCTCTTCATTTTCTGAATCTATATCATGGCATGAATAAGTATTGGTCATACTATGATCACACTGTTCACCATCATCATTCCCCTGTTCTTCACTTACTGTCAAGTCTAGAGAAACAATACAAAAATTAGGGTTATGGGGGCCCTCACATGCTTCACACCAAGTATCATCATTGCAAAAATGAACAGAGTTTTTGTGAAGAGGGTCTGGAGTTCTATTGTCTGTTTTATCTTTTCTAAGTATAGAAACTGGCTTTCCATCCTTGAACTTAGTCCCATAAGGATGGTTTTGCATCCTATTCTGAGGATTGTAGGTAGCATTATAAGAGGGTCTATTATTCTGGGGAGCTTTATATTCTTTGTATTCTGGTTCTTTCAAATTGCTCCTACTAAACCTTGAGTCATCCCTCCTATTCAATTTACCAGATACTCTTCTATTCATTTCAATATTGACTGTTATTTTATAAGCATCAGTAAGAGTTCTAGGGTTCTTGTCTCTAAGAGCATATCCCATTTTAGAATCAAAAGCATTCAAATAGGTTGCTAAGCATACCTCTTCATCCAGCCTTATCTTCTGAAATAATTTGTGCATAGCTCTCTGAAATCTTGTATTAAACTCTGTGACTTCCTCATTATAGTTCTTTTTAATATTATTGAACTCATTCAATAAAAAGCCTTTATTTTTTTGTCTCCATATTGATCTTTAAACAGTTCAATCAACTCATCCATAGAGACAACAGATCCATTAGATAGGCTTCTAAACCACTCTCTTGCATCTTCAACTAAAGACTGAACAAACAATTTCATCAATACATCCTCATGAGTGATATTCAGATCATCAACAAAATCAATGAATTTCCTAAGATGTGTTTCACAAGATATAACATTATTACCCACAAATTTAGGGAGTTTTTCTCCTATATCACCCACATCTTTAGGAAAAGCATTAGGATATCTAGGTATACCAACAAAATTAAACTGTTTGTACCTTTCAGTGTGTAACAGTTTCCTTTGAAAGCTATCATCCTCCTTAGCAAAAGTGGCCCTTGTTTTAGAAGCAGTAACATTCTCTGGGCCAGCATAAGCATATTTTGAGGACTATAAAAAATCTATCTTTTTCTTCATTTCAATAGTGGCAGCCTCCATCTGAGCCTTCTCTAACATTTTTTCCATAGTTTCTTTTTCAACTCTTAATTTTTCCAAATCAATGTCCAACTTGGACATTTGTTCAGTTAAAGGCTTTTGAAACTTAGGATCTTGATTCCTACTTTCACTCATATTTTGCTTTCCTTTATCCTTTTGTGAAATAGGAACCTTATGAGTGACTAATATTTCTTGGTCCCTCTGAGACCTCTCTGCTTCTTTCACATTTTCATGTTTTGAAGCCTTTCTTTTGTTCTTGGCGACATTCTTAGGGTCACTCTTTTTCTTTCTCATTTCTCTTTCTTTCTTCATTTGTTGAACCAGGGCTAGTTGTTTCAAAATGAACTTCTCTTCATTTGCCAACATATCAGAAGGAACATCTTCTGAATCTGAATTAGAAGTACTAGTCTCTTCTCTTTCACTTGAAGTAGAGGTGAATGTGGGTGTTTCCAATACCCTTTCAGCTGCTTCTTCATACTCTAAAGTATTCCCATCATGAGAGTGCTGATCTACATTTATTTCTCTCCTAAGATTGCCCTCTTTACCTCTTGGAGGGGTCTCATCCATGTTGACTGGATCTTTCTTTTTCCTCCAAGACATCTCCATCCTTGATGATGATGGAAGTCCACCATATAATACTTTCTCAGGATCTATTCTCATCCTTGACCTAGCATTCATTCTGAAAGATATTCACTCAATTTTCACTAATCTCAGAGATTTTCCTTTAGAGTCGCCACCCAATAACTTGGGATAAATGAATACTTATCAAATGAGAAATCTGACAACAACCACCGATATTATTTGTAAACTTTTTAATCTTTGAAACACTTGAGATTTCTGACTACTTGGACTAGAGATATTCTGAAACTTGTCAACCAGACTTTATAATCTCTAATCCCTAGTAGAGTTGCCAATTTGTTAGGGTTTTTTATTGCTAGGTCTCTGAAAGATACTTGAAATATTAAACAACTCTATGAACCCTTAATGCCTTTTGACACTATGACTCAAGCAAGGGAAGAACACTAATTGATGAGGTTCTTGATAACACTGGGGATACCTATTACCACCTCCTTCTTTTTTGAGTTCCACTGACTCAGGCAGGTTTTACCTATGACTAATTACTGTCTTAATAGTATCTTTAGAGTGGATTGAACCTTATGTGCTGAATGCTCTATTTTAGATGGACATGTATATAACAATGCAAATAAATATGATTATTCTGAGGATAAGCTTGGTGTTCCAAATCAGTATCTTAATGATAGTAGACAACAACATAAGAAATAAATACATTCTTCTTTCCTTTTGCAACTCTTATGAATCTAGGAGGAATAACCTATTTGATTTTCTCTTTAAGAAACCAACAAACTTCAACTATAACCCTTAGGACTACAATTGATTCTATAAAATACTCTGAAAGTGATTGACTTAAAAAGTTTTTTAATGCTTGGATGATGATGAATCACTTGACAAACTCTAGACCTGTGCCTATCCTTGAGCAAATAGAGTCAAAAGATGTAAATCCATAGAAATACACAAATAAGGATATTGTAGGATGCCTTACAGCCTACATACAACTTAGATAAAAATTCCTTGCAAACTTATCTTGTCACTTCTACAATATTGTATCAAATCCTTAGTTATTGCAGTACTCTCTGAAACTGCTCACAAATTTTAATTCTTCCCTTAGAAGAAACTTGCAAATAATTAAATAGCTACCTTATAGCCAATATGTTTAAGATGCCTTACAAATTAAACACAAAAGAGTGCATATAATAAGTAAAGAGACAATAACAATGTAAAATAAAGTTGTACTGCATTTTTATTCATATATTATGTTTCAAATACATATAAAGGCTTAAAAAGCTCAAAACACAGACATAAATCAAAAGGTATGTCTTCAATTATATTGCATTCCCCTTTACAATTACAACCTTGATCCTATATATAGGTCCTTAACCATCTTGGAATCCTTTATTTTAGGATGCAACAAGCTTCGGATGGTTTAAGGAACCTAACCCTAAAAGTACAGAAAAAGACAAAATAAGAGAATTTAGAAGCAGTGGGAGGACAAGAACAGGGGATATAGATTTGATATTCTTTGTCTCTTTTGGAATATGGTGCCTTTGTCTGATAGTGTTCAGGATAGCTTCTAGTAGTTGCATTAAGACTGAGTGACTGCCATTACAGGCTAACCTACACTCATCTCTATTTATAGCTAACCTCCCTGTGCTCATTGATCAAGCGCCAAGTGTTCCCTTCTACTCTTCATCTAGAAATTCCTCTTCAATCACAAGTTTCTTCTTCTTTGGCCTAATCGTCAGCTTCCATGCTATCACTTCATCATCTGTTAGCCACTTGAAGTCCTAAGTGCTCTGTACTTGTGCCTTTTGTCTCTCCCATCTGACATTAGTGATGCTCTTAACATCTATTAGAAACTTATTAATGTTAGTTTCAGCATTGAAGGCCTCATCTAGTATTTTATTAAATCCCTCAATATCCAAATCTGATCCCAAAATAAATGCCTCATTATTAGGCATCTTGTTGTCAAACTCATTCCTCCAGGCATCTAAGGCCTTTATCTGATCATCTTCTCCTCTTAGGGAAGGAACAAATCTGTTAAAATATGTAGAAAAGAGGATCAATTTAACCTCTATTTGATTCAATTTGCCTTTGAAGAATGAGAGAGAAATATTAATCTTTTTGATCTCATCTTCCACCTCTGTTACTACCTCAGGCAAATCTGATCTCAGGGTTTGCAAAGAAGCAAGTTTTTCAAACAACTGCACCCTGGAAGACCATTTGGTAAAATAAGGGTTCAATATAGAAAGATACCCCATTACCTCAACATGCAAAGTTGGCAAATTACTATAAGCATTAAGGATAACATCAGTCTTATCCTTCAATATATCAATCCTGTGTTGCAGAATGCCTATAAATGCATTCAAGGCAATTTCATTCTCCTTTTTTCCTATATCCTCCCTCTCAACCACCTCTTCTGACTTTGTTTTTTCTTCAATTTGCAAAGGTTGTTGTGAAGGTACATACACTACCTCAATTTTTTCTTCTAATTCCTTCAATAGCCTTGCAATCACCTGATCCTGTTGATGTATTTTGATGTGGCACAACTCTCGGTCTTTGGCCAATGCACTGGTCTCCTCTATCAATATGATACACT
Source organism: Thuja plicata (assembly GCA_018584345.1). Classification (NCBI taxonomy): domain Eukaryota; kingdom Viridiplantae; phylum Streptophyta; class Pinopsida; order Cupressales; family Cupressaceae; genus Thuja; species Thuja plicata. The sequence goes on from MU224034.1 coordinate 1,880,840, forward strand.
TATCAGACAACTGTTTAGTCTTGTCCTCATTCAAGTGTGCCCAATGTGTCATAATATGGGATATTTCCAAATCCTCTGTATTCTATACAGACCAGACCATTTGATTTCCTACCATGTTCTCTTGAATGTTCACCAATTGAGGCTTCTGGTCCTTTGGGCAAAGGCTCCACATGGTAAAGGCTTGAGATTTTGGGCTATACCCAAAACCCTTAATCATATCTCCCATTTGTACCTCACTTGCCATCTTCAAATCTGGCTACTTTCTTATCTGATCAATTATGAAAGCTAAAGCCAAGTCCCAACACTCAGCAAGCAATATCAGGTGAAATGTCCTCGCTGTCTGGGTCATATGATTGTAAGGCCAAAAGGGCCTCATTGGTCACTGTCTGTTCCCCCTCAACCTTTAACTGAGCTCTAATTTGCTCTTTTTTGTACCATCTTAAGAATTCTTTAAATTCCTCAGTTTTGATGAAGTTATCATCACTTAAAAACTGTTGTTGATGTATCAACCTTTCATCAATACAAGACTTAAGAGGTAATTCAATATTTTCCTCTATATCAGGTTGCTGCTTCTTGCCCTGCCTAATCTATTTTCTTAGGTTATGGTCATATAACCTATTCCCAGGAACTAGGGCACTTGCTCTATCCTTTTTCTTTTCCTACCTCTCAGTTGAAGGCTGGCCTATATCTACCCTTTGCCTTTTGGCTGAAGACTCCTCTACATCATCAGGCTATGTAGCCTCTGTTAGGTCAATAATGTGGCCCTCATCTCCTTGCAATTGTGGTATCTCTACAACATTCTGTTGAGGCTGATCACATCTAGATGGATGAGCATAGTCACTGTCACTACCACTTTCATATTCAGACTCTGAATGATCTGGCTCTTGGGCTCCTTTATTGTCTAAAACATTTTCAAGCTGTTCACAAAGCACATAAAAATTGTCAATCATAGCTTTGATTCTGTCAAAATATGACAAATCAGGATAGAATCCTCCAAAAGCCAATCCATTTCTTTTGATTTGCTTCTCAAGGTTCAGCAATTCTTGAATCCTTGTTCTCCTTGTCTTGATTTCATCCTCATTAAGAAGGTTTCTTGTTGCATCCTCTTCTATACATTCACAATGGACATTTTTATTAGGGATTGTAGGTGTATACAACCTTCTGACTCCTGCCATAAAACCTTCAGGATCAATATATCTATATGAGGATGCTCCCATTCTGCAACTCTCCAACCACTGGCTGGTTGAATCAATGGCACCTTTGCCAATAGTAAAATTGAAAATTTTGAACTGTCTAGGGGTTAAGGTCCCCTTCCTATGTGGTGCAAAGTGCTCATTATCTATTAATAACAACTACCATATAAATTCCATGGCAGCAACTCTTGATGGCACATGGTAAGGAAAGATATGGGGTGGATGTATACATCCATATACCCTTATTATGGTAAAGTTCTCTTCTAGGAAGAAATATCCCCAATTGTGATCTCCCTCTCATTTATCTAAATATTCATTAGGCCTTAGTAGTCACATAATCTTAATGGGGAGCCTTGTCCTAGTGATGCCCATGCTCTGTATTATTAGATATACAATCCAATTCTGGAATGCACAGTAGTCACAGTCCTTGGATGTATAGTTCAAAATCTTTACCCAAAACTGAATGGGATTAGGTTCATCTTGAAAAATCCTTTGAGGACTCAAGTTGTTTACATCCATGATCACAAAATTAAAATGTACTAGGAGATGCATGAGGATGGAGTAGTGGAAGAACCTGGGTTCTTTCTCCTTAGGATCCTTCATCTTCTTCTGATTTTCTACTAATTCCTCATCCATATTATCAATGATATATTGTATATAGTCATAGTTGGTGCTAGAATGCACCTCCTATAGATCTAGCACCATCATCAATATTCTAGCATTAATCTTTTCTGCTTCCCCATCTATCCCTAGCACTCTACACAGGGCATAGGCAATGTATTTAATGTAGAAATGCAGGTCCTTGAAGCAATAAGGGGTTGTCCCAGGTATAGGAGTAAGATGGTTTCTTACCTCCTTGAGCATGTGTTTCTGTAATAGTGCCCTAGCAATACCAGGCTTTAACTTATACCTCTCTTCTTGCCTAGTAATGTTAATTTTGGTGGACATGGTACTATACAAGCCAAAAGCTTGCATAAACAAATTTCTATTCAGGATGAGCAAGGCAGTGCCATCGTTCCTCTTAATTTTCTTAGACAAGACATCATAGTGACTGGCAAGGCCTAAGAACAAATCTACATCTATGTAGACATCAGGGACAATTAACCTAGCCAAACCACAGGTCCAAGGGTTTGATATTGGAATGGCTTTATTGGAATGTTTATAAAAGTAGTTAAAGAGGGAAAAACCTGTTGTTCCCGGAGTATCAGCATCCCTGATTTCGTAGTAGTCATCAGTAAGCACATTAGCATTTTCCCTCTTGTTCTGAGTTGAACCCGGCAGCAATCTAAGGAATTCATCAGAGTAATTATGCTTCCCCTTAGCATCTTCATCTACCTCTTCGCTTCTCCCACTGGTAGAAGCCACATTGACTACTCTACTCATATTTTCTTTTTTTCAATCCCTTTTTCCTTACCAATATTGAAGCAAATCTCTTCTCAAGACTTAATTTACTTCTCTGTGCACTGTTCTCATAAATTCAAAGCCTTTTAATCAATTGAGTACTCTGCAACTTACCCATCTTCTTTCAACTTAGAAAACCTAGCACTCCTTCGCTCTGTAATTCTGAAAGAAAGATAAGTTAGAAAATAAACCCTCAATCAACTCTTTATGGTAACCATTTCAAGTACATGGCCCATCATTTGAAAAATCATCAATTCTGTATTCAATTCAACCTGCTGTGGAATTGATTGAAAACCTAGCCATAGTTCATGAGTGTTACAGGAAATCAAATTTATATATGTGTATCTTAAAAAAAAAACCTTATAAAACTCGAAGATGATGACATGTCTCTATGTGATTGGCTCTCTATCATACATCTCAGCTACCCTTTTTATTCATCAATCAATATTCTGGATTTTTATTGGACGCTGAATGATTCATGTTTTCATGTCAGCAACTATCACCTTTTTTGAAAATTCATATTGAGCGACTACGCAACTATGTATTATCTCCTTGTCGCTGACCCAACTTCATAACCCTCAATCCTTCTGGAGACCAAGCGACTATGTTACTTTATTTTCCTGGCTAACCATGGTTTATTTCTTGCGATCACGCGACTGAAAAAATCAAAGTCACTGGATGAAAAATATAACTCATATTTTACTTGGAGACTCCGTGACTGATTGTTACCTTTAGCTTTTATGGTTATCTCTAAGTCGCTGAATGTTTCTTTTCCTTATGAGACCCTGCGACTACCCTTGGTCGCTTAATCGCTAAATAAAAATGTTAAGTGACAAATCTTTTGGAGATAATACAACAAGCATTTTACCCTTTGGTTAATCTAGAGACTACGTTACATACCCTTATCTCTAAGTCACGATTATCTTTTCCTTAAGGCTCTTTCCATCAGAGACTTCGCGACCACTGTTTGATCTTTTCATCATCGCATCTGACGGCTCTGCTAAGTCATTGATTATTTTTTAATACCTTTATATCAATTCAGAGACTGCGTGACATGAAGCACTTTATAACCTTAGTCTCTTACTCTCCAGATGATCATTTTCCTTTGGGAGACTACGCGACATGCTTCTTAATCCTCTCACCTTTGGACACGTGTCTCCTTCCATCACTTGTCTCTAAATCGCTGAATGGGAAAGTGACTCAACATTTTAAACCCACGACAACCCGACTATGTCATATCTCAAACTGTATGTGGTTAGTCACGAAGTCTCAACATCTTTCCCTTAACCATCATCCCTTTTGGAGACTACGCAACATGAGCTTTTAACTGTAGGCCAATTCAGAGACCACGCGACTGAAGCAATCACCAAGTCTCACAACAAATCACTAACTGTTGGCCTTTTTATGCAACACCGCGACTCATCTATGGGCCCATTTACTAATTGGTATCATATTTCTTATTTGGAGACTATGCGACATGAAGGGCTCTGCCAAGTCTCATAAAACAAAAGGAATATTCCAATTCTTTGAGAGACATCCCGACATAAGCCAATTTCCAAGTCTCGAGATAAAAAGGAATATGCGATCAGGATTATGCAACTAGGCGACCAAGGCTTAAAAAACCTGACTTAAGTTATTTTCAAAAAGGTAACACTAAAATAGAAGTTTGATAAACATCTTAGGGTTTTTCTCATTTTGGCCTATAAAACAAGACCTAGGGTTTTGAGGTTTTGAATTTTCACAGAGATTTTGACCTGAAGACCCTAAAAAAAAAATAACTAGGAAATTACAAGAAACTAAGAGACTTCCAGCTTTAGAAAATAAAAGAGCCCGAGGATCAGAAAACTTTGGCAAACAGACCAGAACCAGGAATACAACCAACAATCCCATCAAACTCAGCTGTCCAATTTGATTGTGACTTCAAAGTACCGGCTTCATCATAGATTTTTGGGATAATTGGGGGGCACTGGTCACCAAATAACTACAATTTATTATTAATTAATTCAGCCTTGCCATTGAAGAAGCCATATGTATGTATTATTCACCTCATTGATCATGTCAATGGTCTCTATAATTTTATTAGGAAAATCATCACTATATAGCATGGTTGTCTTTAGTTTATCCATCAGCCTGTCTCTTCCTGACCAGATCTTGAATGTGGGCTCCAAGAATGTCATAGCTTCAACAGATATCCTTGATGCTTCTTGTAGTGAGCCATACAGTGTGTGTATTATATTAGTCTTCTGCTTCAAAACATCAATTTGATGTTGAAGTATGGGAAATATGATAGACATGATATTTATGTTGTCCCTGTGATAATTCCTTGGACTAGCCTTTTGCCACTGCTGAATCTTATTTTGCCTCTATGGCAGCATCTATTTCAATTCTTGATAATTCCTGAGGGGATGGAGTTTTCTCTCTCTTACTCTCCACTAATTCCTCCAATTTTGCAATTTTTTCCTCTAGGGTGTGATTGTGAATCACAGTTTCCTCATTCTTCTTTGCCAATGCCATCATCTTGCCAAAAGTTGTTTCATACCTTTTAGACAAATTATTAACCTTTTCTAGGTTGATGAAGGATACTTGGGTCATCAACTAAGATATCTTAGTGTCAGTGGTGTTTTACAGATTCCAAATCATCCTGTCTGCTCTCTTTTCCTCTCTTATGGTCATGACTAGAGGCTTTTGCATAGCAGGGGCCAATGACCAAATAGCTAGGGTCTTGGATTTAGGATCAAACCCTGATCCTTTCAATACCTCATCAATTTCAAACTCTATTTTCATTAAGGGGTTTTCTTGCCTCCTAATCTAGTTAATGATAAAAGTGGACTCTAAGTCCCAATCTGGCATTAACAACACCCCACTGTTCTACACCAATAGTCTTTCTTGATCCACAGTAATCAGTTCACTCTCAAGATCATAATCCTGGAGTATTTTAACAATTTCTTCATTTTTATCTTCTTGACCTTCTCCTGTGATCAGGTTTTGCCTTAAATCCTTCTGCTTCATTTTGACTAAGAAGCTCTTGAATTCTTTAGATTTTATGAATTCATCATCTTTCATGAATTCACTTGCCATCATTACTCTCTCATCAACTTCTCTGAACAATACCATTTGATTATCTCCCCGTCCTTCAGCTTGGGGCTACTTTTGCATTTGCCTTTTAAGCTTCCTGAAATATTTTCCATGTTTTGTTATAATAGCCTTGGCCATTTTCTTCCTGTCCTGCCCCCTCTTGTGCTTTGTTTTTTCTTTTCTTGGGTGGCTCTGTAGCAAAGGTAGCTTCTTCACCCACCTCTTCTTCTTCTTAGTGAAATTCTTCCTGTTGTTCTTGATGTTCCTATTTTTGTTCTTGATGTTCCTGGTCATGCAGTGCAACAGGAATTGGGGATCCTTGGGATTGTGCATCTTCGGCACTAAATTGTGTTACTTGTGCCATTAATGTATCATAGGACTTGAGCATCTCCTCCATTCTCTATAAATATGGGAGGTCAAGGAAAAAACTAGAAAAAGTCTTTTTTGATTCTTTCCAGTCAACTTCTTCCCTAAGAAGATTATTCCGCTTCCTTCTTCTTTCCTGGACTTCATGCCTATCCAATTTATTTCTCAGAATGTCTTCATCATCCAGTGGCTCATGATCTATAATTTTTTGCCAAGGGTTCATAGATTTCAGAGCTATTTTTACAAACTGTTCTGGATCACAGAACCTAGAAATTGCTGGAGAGATTCTATATTGCTTTAGGAAATTGTTGATTAAATCAAAGACTTTCTTCCCAATAGAGAAATCAAAACCAACCCATAACCTAGGGATAAAAGTTCCCCTTTTATGCCCTTCCAAAAACTCTTTGTCAACCCAAGTAATCTACCAAACAAACTCTAAGAAAGCAATCCTAAGAGGTACAAACTTAGGGAGAATGTGAGGTGGTTGTGTACAACTATATACCCTTATGATAGTAATATGATCAAAGAATAAAAAATCACCCCAATTGTGAGTAATTGGCCAATTTGGAACAAATTTCCAAGGTCTTAAGACTCTTCTAACCTCACTTGGAAATCTCTGCCTGTCAGTTCCTAGTAAGTCAAAAATTTGATCCACAATCCAATTACAAAAGCATACAAAAGATGAATTCACTGATGAACTATCCCAAACCTGTGTCCACCTTTGGATTGGTGCATTGACACCATATTCTAAAAAAAACAATTCAATCTCTTTGTCCATGGACTTCCTCTTAAAATATAGAATCAAAGACATTAAATGAGAATAATGTTTAAAAGTTGGTGCAGGGGCATCCGACTGTATTTCTACCAATGCAACATGTATAGCTTCAACTATGTATCCCACATAATCATAATTGGTGTTGACCTCTGGGTGTTGGATATTCATGGCCATCATGAGCACTCTTGCGGTATAGTTGAATCTCCATCAAAACCTAACACTCTAGTTAGGATATATACTGTGCATTTTATATAGTGGTGAAAAAGGGATAAATTAAAGGTGGTTTGAGGTTATCTGGGACTTTCACTAGATTCCTATCCACCTTGGGCATATCAAACTTTCTGATTAATTTCTCCCTTTTCTTGTAATCCGCCTGAATTTTTTCCAACTCAATCTCTGTGCATAATGCACCAGTGATCCCAAAGACCTCTTCTACTGATCTCCTCTCTTTGTTTTTTTTTTCTGACTACCCTAGCTATTGGGCAATAATTCTTAGCAAGTTCCCTGATTAACCCTATATCAACATATATATCAGGAACAATCAACTTTTCCATATTTAACTCCCAAGGATTGCAAATAGGCACTAGTTTAATCCTATTATTCCAAAAATAATGGAATAGAGTATTACTAGAGAAGCTTGGAGTGATCGGGTTTCTGCATTGACATCATCTGTCTTTCCATTCATTCCAGTTAGCACTATTTGTGTTTGATGTCCTAGGCAGTAAATCAGAAAATTCCTCTATGTATTTCTTTGCTGCAACTTTCTTCTTTTCAGACCCCTGTGAGGTAGCACTAGTAGTAGCTTGACTCATCTTTCCTTTTCAAAATTCACTCTCAGAAAAACAAGCTCTATTGATTTCATAGAAAAAATATTCAAAGCTCAAATGCGAGTTGTACAGAATCAAGCTCAACCATTCATCTTTATAGCCATCAAATTGGCATCTTGTCCACTTGAATGCCAGATTCTTGCACTTGCAGTGTAATGCAATCATCTCTCTGTAACTAATTTTGCCATTAATTCACACTGTTTGATCCCTGCTGGAAAAGAGTACTCATTTTCTCTTTTTTTCCTTTGTAAGCCTACAATGAGCCACCTGTCATCCTATCGCCAAGCCACTGTACCTTGCTTATATTCAAAATTGTCCTTGCGAGTGAGTGACAAGACCTTTCCTTTTAAGCAGTCGCGCACTCGTGATCTATTTTTGTTTTGGTTCATATGCTCCGTGACTAGGCGATGACGTAACTGACAACTTCATCATTTGGTGGTCACACACTCACAACCTCTTTATTCTTTGCACTTATATCTAAGTGAGTGAGTGGTAACCATTTTCATTATGCACTTTACTTGGTCATTCACTCGCGTTACAAAATATTTCACCTCATGAGCATTAACGAGTAAGTGACGACCTCCTTTTATCATAGTTGCATACTCGTTGTTGAGATTTTTTTATGAATGAATCCTTCACGACTGAGTGAGTTCCTTCACCAAATATTCACAATATATTAGTCACTCACTCGCTAATACCTTTTGAGTTAATTTCTTCATGGATGACTGAGAAACAACTTTCAATTTTTGTTATCGCACACTCGCGAGCTTGAAATCTTAACCAACACATTATCTGCGAGTGAGCGATGACCAACATGTTTTTATCAATCGCACACCTGCTAGTATCTTTTAACTTGACTTTATTCATGGGTGGGTGGGTGACATCCTTTTCTTTCTTTCATCACACACTCACGATCTTATCATTTGAAACAACGAATCATTGGTGAGTGAGCGAGAAAAAAATTGATCACTTAGTTGCGCACTTGCATAATTTTAAAAACACTAAAAATTTCCTGTGTGACTGAGTGACAAACACCACCTGATGACCAAAACATACTGTATCGCATACTCACACTGCAAAAAACACAACAGTTAAGACTTGTGCGAGTGAGGGGTACTAAAAATATGACTTCCTCATGCACTCGCGGGTTCAAAAGATATACATAATAACTATTCCTGAGTGAGCGGCTAGACTTCTATCACATCACTTTCTCAATAGAGGACCAAAGAGTTAAAGACCTAAGACCATCGTGACTATGTGATACATAAAGGCTTAACTCACCATTGACTCGGTGAACATTTTATCATAGAACTTGATCCCTCACAAGTGAGCGACATACAAAATACTTCCAACTTGCTTAGTCGCACACTCAAAACCTGACTTCAAAATTACATCATGACTGCATGATTAACACCAAATAACTCATCGCTCACTCACACACCTAGATTGACTCAACAAGATATGATCATGACTACGTGATTTATTCCAAAATAACTCATCGCTCACTCACACACCTATGAAGACATCTTAAAAGATCAGTGCGGATGTGCGGCTAAAGATTAGAACAATGCAATTTGAAGACTTAATCACAAAATTTACTTTTTGACATGAAAGGACATGGATTTTGAATTAAAAGAAGCAGGAAATTTTCCAAAGCTTGGAATTTGAAATTTTTTAATATAAAATTCTAACATTGGCTCCGAATGGGGAAAGTTAATTGCAAAATTGACATTAGAAGCCAAAACTCTGGGAGATAGACCACAAACCGAAACAAAATTGTACATGCACGCACAAAAACCACACTAAAGCAGGGAAATCTAATATAATGTGCATGGAAACAAGAACTTTACAAGAAATAATGTTTTAGGAATTGTCCATGCATTGGCAATTCCTATATCTCACCATTAGGGTCTTCTAAAAAATAAGAATCTTGACCATGAAATTCCTGGATTACAAATGGGCCCATCCATTATGATTCAAATTTACCATGTTTCCCCTTCTCCTCTTTTCTAGCATTTCATTGCAACACCATATCATTTATCTGAAATTTTCTTTCAGTTGCTCTTTTATCAAACATATACTTGGACTATTGTTGGAGTTTCATGTTTATTTTGTGAGCCTATGCTCTTATCTCTTCTAGTTCCATCCTCTCCATCATGGGTTATTGTTCTTCAAACTCCTCTTCTTGTAGAAATTTTTACATAGGTAACAAATTATTTAAAGGCAATCTTGCCTGAGTTCCATAAACCATTTCAAAAGGGGACACCCCTATTTCTCTTTTCACTAGTACCTTGTCATCCCAAAGGGCTAACTTCAATTTTGAATGCCAGGACTTTTGATTTTTCTCCAAAATCCTCTTAATGATTTTCATGATGCTTTTGTTGTTGGACTCAGCTTGTCCATTTTCTTGAGGATGATATGGCAAGGAATAAGATACAATAATGCCATATTCTTCACAGAAATCCTTAAACTCCTCAGACCTGAAACACATGGCATTGTCCATGATTAACTTAGTGGGCACGCCAAAATTTGTCAGAATATTATCCATCAAGAAATCCATTACTACCTTACTAGTACTCATTTTTGATGGAATTGCCTCTATCCATTTTGTGAAATAGTCTATAGCCACAAGAATCCAATTGTGGCCTCCACTAGATTTCTGTGTGAATTCACCAATAAAATCCAGACCCCATTGGGTAAAAGGTGCCTCAACAGTCATAGTATTTAAAGGAAAAGCTCCTAAAAAATTTCATCTTAGAAGAAAATATTTGGCAAGGTTCACACCTCTGTACAAACATCTGAGTATCTTTGAAAAGACATGGCCAATAATATCCAGCTCTGATTATTTTGTGAGCTATGGTCTTGGCAGAATAATGCCCCCCACATACACCACTATGTATTTCACTCAAAACTATTTCAGATTGTGATTTATCCAGACAGAGCAACAAAATTCCATTCCTATTCTTCCAAAATAAATCACCTCGTATCAAGACATACCTTTGAACCTTCAACTTCAGAGTCCTTTTTTTTATTATCTGACACATGTTCTGTACATTTACCATTTTTCAAAAAAAATAGTACATCAGTATACCATGGCTGCAATTGTATATAGTAAAATTCATGTTTACAATCTATACATCATTGACTTGGGCCAACTCCATGTTTGTGTCGGTCATTATCTTGGCAAAATCCAAGCCCCTTACCAATTTGGTAACTTGGATTTCCGGATTAAGTTCTTGGATCTTTTTGATCCATTTACACCTTTTCTAGTAACTTCAGACCGAGACAATATATCTTTCAATGTAGCATGTGGCACATAAGCAATTATCTTTTCACAAACTAGATAAGGTCTAAAAACCTTGACTTTTTTGACCAATGCATATGCTTGTTTCTCCATTATCTCATAATTAAGTTCTGTCGCTTGCAGAGACTTACTAAAAAATGCTATGGGATGATCAAAACCTTCATCATCTTTCTGCAAAAGTACTACAACAATTGTATGGAATGAAGAAAAGAAAATATAAAAAAGGCTCTTCATAATCTGGAGATCTTAATACAGGTGCTTGCTGAATAGCTATTTTTATCTCATCAAATGCTAAATGAGCATCCTTACCCCATTCAAACTTAACATTTTTCTTTAGCAATTTAATGATAGGCTTTACTATCTCATCAAAGTTTGCAATGAACCTTCTTACAAAGTTTACTTTCCCAAGGAAAGACTGCACACCTTTGATCTTTTTTGGGGGCAAGAGCTTGTTAATGGCTTCTATCCTTTAAGGATCAATCCTAACACCTTCTTTGGACACTATATATCTCAATAATTTACCTTCTGTCATAGAAAAATGACACTTCTTTGGATTTAAAGAAATCCCATACTCCAAGGCTTTAGTAAAAATCTTTTCCAAGTGCTTACAATGATCCTTAGCCTTTTGGGAATATGCAGTTAGATCATCTTGATACACCACCATAATTATATTTACAAACTCCTTATAAGCCACATCCATGGCTCTTTGGAAAGTAGCTCCTACATTTCTCAGGCCAAATTACATTCTCACATAGACATATGTACCCCATGGGGTAGTAAAAGCTATCTTTAATTGTTCAGATTCTTGAACCAGCACCTGGTTATAACCAGAAAAACCATCCATCATAGATAAAATATCACAATGAGTCACTCTTTGTAGCATTGCCTCCATGTTTGGCAAAGAATAATTATCTTTTAATGAAGCTACATTAAGGTTCCTAAAATCAAAACATAGCCTGATGTCTCCATTTTTATTTCTTACTGGGACTAAATTAGACACCCAAGAAGAATGTCTGATTGGTTTTATTATCCCATCCTCCCTGAGCTTTGTCAATTCTTGCTGCATTTTGAGGGCCAACAAAGGATTGATCGACCTCTATTTTTTTGTCTAAAAGTATTAATATCATCTTTTAATGGGATTTCATGTTGAAAGTGATCTTCCCTATAAGCCTTAAGGTCTTCATAAGACCAAGAAAAAACATGTTTGAATATTTGCAGAGAGCTAATCAAATTTGTCCTCACGTGAGGAGCCAATTTCTTTCCAATATATACAATCCTAGGATCACACTCTGATCCCAAGTTTACCTCCTTAAATTCATCCAACTTGGCTGTAGATTTTTTGCACATATGACTATCATTGTTAGTAAATAATCCCTGCAATTGAGTTAGTCCTTTAGGGATTTAATTTTTCAGTAGTTGTAGAATTTCATTACCAAATATGGTTTCTTTTCCATCAATAATCTCTATCAAATTATTGCAATCAATTACTTGCCCTTCATAATTATCCACACATTGAATGAAATTAAGGATATCCTCATCACTTTCAGAGACTTTCCAATTATATACATTATCAGGGATGGCAGGCCTGGTTTTGGTTTCCATAATAGATATTCCTGCTAACGTTAGATTATCCTATTTCAAGGCCACATTGGCCAAAAAATCTGCCATGATGTTCTTAGATCTCTCTATCCAATTGATGGAAAATGCATCAAAAAATTCAATGCTATCACATATAGCATGCTTATATTGTTTCAGCCTATCATTTTTAGCAGCATATCTTGATCTAATTTGGGAAATAGCTAGCTCTGAATCACCAAAAACTCTTCATAACTTAATGCCATGCTTGATTGCTATTTCTAATCCCAATAACAATGCCTCATACTCAGCTGTATTTTTTGTACATTGAAATGATAGCAAAAATGAGTATTTGAAAGTAATACCTGATGGAGAAACAAATAGTACACCAGCTCTTGACCCTTCTCTAGAGCATGCTCCATCAAAATACATTTTCCACAGTCCATACTGTTGCAATTCCAATTCTTCTACTATGGGATCTATGTTTTTCAATTGTGGTTGAATCTTTTCAACCTTGAAATTATGCATATCTACATCCACAAAGCAATTTAGCATGTTTGGTTCAATTTTTTCAACGCAAATAGGAGATCTGGGCTCCCTCAATAGTTTTACTTCTTTCCCATTTATAGAAATAGTAGCAAAAGACAAATCCAATTGTACATGTCCTCCAATGGCTGCAGCACATTGTCTTGATAAAATCATGCCATAATGGGGTGGTGAATCCACAACCACAACATCTATTTTAAAAGTGACCTCAGGGAGAAAATTTAATCTCTAATCCTTGCAAATTTCCTACTACAGGTACTTCCCTATTATCCATGGCATAACATTTACCATAAGTAGTATCCACCTTTAGACCCAATTGCTTCATGACAGTGTAAGTCATCACATTAGCAGAAGCCCCTAAATCCATCATACAAATTTTTAATAGCATATTATTTGTGAGAAGTGTTACATAAAAAGGATCAATTTGATCTTTCTCTTGGACAATTATATTTCCTAGATAGATTGGGATTCCATCTTTTTCTTCTTTCTCACCTTTCAATTCATCATTCAAATCAGTATTATCATGCATACCAGGCAAATCAGATAACAATGAAAAGGTTTTTTCTCGATGTTCTTTGATTTTAAACATCTCAAGAAAAGGGACAGAGACTTTCATCTGATATAAGGCTTGCTTCATGTTAAAATATGGGAAACTCATGACATTGTATGAAGATATTTTACCTTTACTCTCCTTTAATTGTCTTGCCTTTTGTTCATGAGCAGGGGTAGCTTTATTTTCTTTAACCAGAGTGTCCTTTAGTTCACCTTGTGTAGACATCCCACTTATGACTACTGTGATAATAGGTGAATCAGGTTGTTCCCCACTTTGATCACCCTGTCTATTCCTAAGTTGATATGAACTTCTTGCCTGTGTCACAGTAGCAATAGTTAGAAATCTTATCTCCTCATCATTAGGCATTCCAAATTGAAAATGTTCTAACTTAATGCTTGTATTATTTACTGTGATTGGCATGTTTTCTTATGGCTCTTCCTCCGAGCTACCATTGTCATCTTCAATGGTAAATGCACACATATTTATTGCAGGGTTTTTCTCACTATGTCTTTCTTGTGTTCCAATGTTTTCACTTTGCTCCATCATACCCTGAGCTATTGCACATTGATAAGGGGAATGAGGCATATTACAGGCCATGCACCAAGGAGTGTTTTCCACATTATGTGCATTGTTGTTTTATAATGGATTTGGGATGTCTTTGTTCTTAGGATCAATTTGTTCTTCTAACATAGGTTTTCCATCCTTCCACTGAATTTTATAAGGAAAATATTGCATTCTGTAAGGCTTATCTTGCCTTTGGTACTATGGCCTATTATTTTGAAACCCATTTTCATTCTTGTCTACCTTAGCAGAAAGATCTTTCACCACACTTACCAATGTTTCCATCTTATCTTCTTCCTTGGGATTTTTATTTAACAATGTTTTTTACTCTTTCCAGAGTCTACTATCATCTCATTTGCCAAGCTTGCTAGAAGCTCTTCTATTTATTTCTATGTTTATGGAAAATTTATATGCATCTCTCATAGTTTGAGGATCTTTATCTCTGAAAAGATAAGTAGTCTTCCCATCTAAAGAATTACAGTAGGTGGCAACGCACACATTTTCATCCAGTCTCAATACTTAGAAAAACTTATACATGGCCTTTTGAAACCTAACATTGAATTCAGTAATGCCTTCATTAGCAAACTTTTTTAAACTATTGAATTCATTCAACATAAAACCAGAATTTATTTTGTCACCATATTTTTCTTTGAAACTTCTAAAAAATTCATCCCAAGAATAGATACTATGATCAGGAAAACCTCGGTACTAGTCTCTTGCATCCTCTATTAGTGATTGCACAAACAATTTCATCACAACATCTTCATCTCCAATCTCATAATCATTCATTGTATCCAAAAAGAATTTTAGATGCTCTTCACCAGTTATGGCATTATTCCCACTGAATTTAGGAATCTTATCTTTGACCTCATCAGGAATAGGGTTTGGTTGGCTAGGGATACCATCAAAAAACAATTGCCTATATCTCTCTAAATGAATAGTTCTTCTCTGAAAATTAGTACCAATATTTTGGCCACTATTACCAATGCTTGCATTGTGTTGACCACCAGTATTGTTCAATCCACTCCCCCTGGTTGTAATGCAACTCCTTGAGCTACACCATATGTCTGGGTATTTGTATTACCACTATTATTCCAAATATTAGAGCTATTTATATGCATGGTTTGAGTGACATTTGTTAAATTGGTATTAACTAGAGAACTTAAGAAAGCAATCTTTCTTTTCATCTCTACAGCAACAACTTCTAATTCTGGCCTTTCCTGTTGTTTTGCAATATCATCTTTGGCCTTTCTAGCCCTTTCCAACTCCATATCAATTGAGAACATATCCTAAGACATACCCTCTTCAACCTTAGGCTCAGAAAATTTAATGCCAATGAGGTTTTTTTTTCCCTTATCAATCTTTGTTTGTCTAACATTAGTTGTTGATACATTTTGTGTAGATATTTGAGACTTAGGAGGCTTTTGAATTTCATAATTAATGACTTGCATCACCACAAGGCTAATATCATTGGAATCATTTTTCTTAAGAAATTTTTCTCTTTCTTGGCATTCTTTTCTCAGGGTGTCTACATCTCCAAAACGTTCTTTATTCAAACCACAAAATCCCTCATTTCCACCCTGAGCTGCGAATTTGAATTGAGCAACTCGCTTCTTCAAATTTTCTCTTTCAGTGATGGAATTTATAATTTTGTTCCTCTCTAGCCTAATCATTCTTCTACTTGATAAGCAATATTTCATCTAATTCCCTCTTCAAAAGGTCATTATCTCTGAGGACTCCTTCAATATCAGAACTGGAAGAATCATAGATATTCATCAGATTGTCTCCCTTTTGGTCTTCAACCTGTTCATAAGGGATATTCTTGAAATAAGAGGATGTTTCCCCCTTTTCTTGATATACATTCTTTGGTCTAGGGTTAAATATATCCTCAAATAGCCAGTTGTGTCAGACTCAGGATTCAAAGGTTCATTAATTTCTTTCTTAGGAATAGTACCTAAGGACTGACCCAAGCCTATAGATCTAGGCTTCCAAGAGGTGTTTTTATAAGATTCTCCCTTCCTAGAATGATTCCTTCTAGAATTTTTAGAAATATAACTCTCTGATGTTGCTTGAGAGTGATTCTTTGTGTTTTCTTTTGCATTCCTCATTTTGTCCAAAATGAAATCTCACACACTTGATCTGCTAATGTTCCCCTTAGAAACACTATAACCAATAAATCGGAGTCACCACACAAAACATTTTGGGAATAAAATAATGAAAATTCACTTTGAAAATGATATTAGAGGATATAATTCAATAAGGTGCAATACACAACTTGTGATTTCAAAAACTGGACTTCAAGGAATCTATATATATGAAATATTGTCTTCAGACTAACCTTTCACACATTCCTTGATAGAATTCCCCAGTAGAGTCACCATTTTCTGTTAGTTCCTTTTCTTGCTGACATAAAAATACTCTCAAATAACTTGCTCTATTTATCCTAGAAACTGACCAAGCAAGATATAGAATGACAGAAACAAGGTTTTTAAACCCCCTACACTTTCAGCTCCATAAACTCAGGCAGGAATACCCTTCCAACTTAGGACAATCAAATAACAAAATTATTCCAGTAGAATATGAATGGATTTACAGGGATTGAGAACTCTAACATTTATTGGATATATCAAACAATAAAGGTAAAGATCAATTTTAATAGTGATAGTCACCTAATTCAGTGGAAAACAGACCAGTGCTTAATCCTAGGGTATGGAGTCACTTCTGAATAACTTTAACCAATTTTCTCGTGAACAGGAATTTAAGACAACTACAGAATCTGACATAAACATAGATATACCTTATATATCTATCCTCACACATTTAAAAAATTAATTCATCAAATTCATTATCAACCCTAAATCTCACTGAAACAACCCTAAGGCAATTTTAATCTTTCCTTGAAAGAACCCTAAAACTATTTCAAAATCTGCGTAACAGATGTAAAAATTGAACACTCCTTGAGCATTCAATTTAAATAAAATTCAGAACAACATAATGAAGACAAAATATGCATCATACGTTTCAAAAACTATTGATGGATTTCATTTGTATTCATAATCAGAATTGCTATTACATTCAATAGTAATTTCAAAACCCTACTCAAAAATATATTGGTCTTAAACTAGAGTTTGTACATTTAAACTTGTACTTCCAAATTAAAAATGACTATATCCTTCCCAGTAGTCTTGGAATCCTTTTATAACTAAGGATGCAACAAGCTATGGACTACATGGGAAATATTTACAAAATCTTTTACAACAACTTTTGCAACTAAAATATTAAAAAAAAGTTATAATAGAAAAATGGCTGGAAAAAGTTGGCGAAGTCTGAACAAGGTTTGTTGTTGCATTTTGATAGTATCCTCCTTATCATTTTAGTTTTTCTTCCCACCTATTCACCTCCTTGGTGGTGGGCCAATCAAAGGTTTTCTCTTGCTCCAGCTTAGCAACAGCTTCTTTCCACTTGGTATCAATGGTTTTTTTAGCCTCAGAAACAAATTTGGCCATATCTCTTTCAACCTTGAAGAGGTTGTCAATCAGTTCATTGAAATATTTGGCCCCATTATCTTTCTCCAAATGCTTCTTCATGTGTTCGTCTTTAAATATCCCATCAAACTCAGCTATCCAATTTGATTGTGACTTCAAAGTATCGGCTTCATCATAGATTTTTAGGATTAATGGGGGACACTGGTCACCAAATAACTATAATTTATTATTAATTAATTCAGCCTTTCCATTGAAGAAGTCATATGTATTATTCACCTCATTGATCATGTCAATGGTCTCTGTAATTTTATCAAGAAATTCATCACTATATAGCATGGTTGTCTTTAGTTTATCCATCAGCCTGTCTCTTCCTGACCAGATCTTGAATGTGGGCTCCAAGAATATCATATCTTCAACATATATCCTTGATGCTTCTTGTAGTGAGCCATACAATGTGTGTATTATATCAATCTTCTACTTCAAAACATCAATTTGATGTTGAAGTATGGGCAATATGATAGACATGATATTTATGCTTTTTCCCTATGACAATTCTTTGGACTGGCCTTCTGCCACTACTGAATCTTCTTTTGCCTCTGTGGTAGCATCTATTTCAATTCTTGATATTTCCTGAGGGGCTGGAGTTTTCTCTCTCTGACTTTCCACTAATTCCTCCTTCAATTTTGCAATTTTTTCTTCTAGAGTGTGATTGTGAATCGCAGTTTCCTCATGCTTCCTTGCCAATGCCATCATCTGGCCAAAAGTTGTTTCATAACTTTTAGACAAATCATCAAACTTTTCTAGGTTCATGAAGGATACTTGTGTCATCAACTAAGCTATCTCAGTATCAGTGGTGTTTTGCAGATTCCAAATCATCCTCTCTTCTCTCTTTTCCTCTCTTATGGTCATGACTAGAGGTTTTTGTGTAGCAGGGGCCAATGACCAAATAGATAGGGTCTTGGATTTAGGATCAAACCCTGATCCTTTCAATACCTCATCAATTTCAAACTCTATTTTCATTAAGGGGTCTTCTTGGCTCCTGATCTGGTCAATGATAAAATTCGACTGTAAGTCCCAATCTGGCATTAACAACACCCCACTATTCTGCACCAATAGTCTTGCTTGATCCACAATAATCAGTTTACTCTCAGGATCATAATCCTAGAGTGTTTTAACAATTTCTCCATTTCTATCTTCCTGACCTTCTCCTATGATCAAGTTTTGTCTTAAATCCTTCTTCTTCATTTTGACTAAGAAGCTCTTGAATTCTTCAGATTTTATGAATTCATCATCTTTCATGAATTCACTTGCCCTCATTACTCTCTCATCAACTTCTCCAAACAATAGCATTTGATTATCTCCCTGTCCTTCAGCTTGGGGCTCCTTTTTCATTTGCCTTTTTACCTTCCTGAAATATTTTCAATGTTCTGTTATAATGCCTTGGCCATTTTCTTCCATTCCTACCCCCTCTTGTGCTTTTTTTTTTCTTTTTCTTGTGTGGCTCTCTGGCAAAGGTAGCTTCTTCACCCACCTCATCTTCTTCTTGGTTAAATTCTTCCTGTTGTTCTTGACGTTCCTATTTTTGTTCTTGATGTTCTTGGTCATGCAGTGCAACAAGAATTAGGGATCCTTGGGATTGTGCATCTTCGACACTAAATTCTGGTACTTGTGCCATTAATGTATCATAAGACTTGAGAATCTCCTCCATTCTCTGTAAATATGGGAGGTCAGGGAAAAAACTAGAAAAATTCTTGTCTGATTCTTTCCAGTCAGCTTCTTCCCTTAGAAGATTACTCCACTTCTTCTTTCCTGGACTTTATGCCTATCCAATTTATTTCTCACAATGTCTTCACCATCCACTGGCTTATGATCTCTAATTTTTGCCAAGGGGTCATAGATTTCAGAGCTATTTTTACAAACTATTCTGGATCATAGAACCTAGCAATTGCTGGAGACATTATATATTGCTTTAGGAAATTTTTGATTAAATCAAAGACTTTCTTTCCAATAGAGAAATATAAACCAACCCATAACCTAGGGACAAAAGTTCCCCTTTTATGCCCTTCTAAAAACTCTTTGTCAACCTAAGTATCTTTTCACCTTACTTTATTCATGGGCAGGTGGGTGACATCATTTTCTTTCTTTCATCGCACACTTGTGAGCTTATCATTTGAAACAAAAAAATCATTTGCGAGTGAGCGAGAACTTAACTGATCACTTAGTCTCACACTCACGTACTTTTAAAAACACTGAAAATTTCCTATGCGACTAAGTCAAAAAGACCATCTGATGACCATAACATACTGTATCGCCTACTTGCACTGCAAAAAACACAAAATTTAAGACTTGTGCGAGTGAGCAGTACTAAAAATAGGACTTCCTCATGCACTCGCAGGTTCAAATTATATACATAATAACTTATCTTGAGTGAGCGGCTAGATTTCTCTCACATCACTCACTCAGTCATGGACCAAAGAGTTAAAGACCTAAGAGCACCACAAATGTGTGATACATAAAGGCTTAATTCATCGTTGAATTTCTGAACCTTTTATCATAGAACTTGATCCCTCGCGAGTGAGCGACATACAAAATACTTCCAACTCGCTTAGTCTCACACTTAAAACCCGACTTCAAAATTACATCACGATTGAGTGATTAACCCAAAATAAATCATCACTCACTCTCACACCTAGATTGACTCAACAAGATATGATTGCGACTGCGTGGTTCATTCAAAAATAACTTGTCACTCACTCACACACCTATGAAGACATCTTAAAAGATCAGTGCGGGTGTGTGACTAAAGCTTAGAACAATGCAATTTGAAGAATTAATCACAAAATTGACTTATGACATGAAAGGACATGGATTTTGAATTAAAAGACATGGGAAAATTTTCCAAAGCTTGGGATTTGAAATTTTTTAATATACAGTGCTAACAATGGCTCTGAATGGGGAAAGTTAATCACAAAATTGACGTTAGAAGCCAAAACTCTAGGAGATAGACCACAAACCAAAACAAAACTATACATGCACGCACAAAAACCACACTAAAGTAGGGAAATCTAATCTAATGTGCATGGAAACAAGAACTTTACAAGAAATAATGTTTCAAGAATTGTCCATGCACTGGCAATTCCTGTATCTCACCATTAGGGTCTTCTAAAAAATAAGAATCTTGACCATGAAATTCCTGGATTACAAATGGGCCCATCCATAATGATTCAAATTTACCATGTTTCTCCTTCTCCTCTTTTCTAGCATTCCATTGCAACACCATATCATTTATCTGAAATTTTCTTTCAGTTTCTCTTTTATCAAACAGATACTTGGACTGCTGTTGGAGTTTCATGTTTCTTTTGTGAGCCTCTTCTCTTATCTCTTCTAGTTCCATCAATTGATCCATCCTCTCCATCATGGGTTCTTCTTCTTCAAAGTCCTCTTCTTGCAGAAATTTGTACACAGGTAACAAATTATTTAAAGGCAATCTTGCCTGAGTTCCATAAACCATTTCAAAAGGGGACACCCCTATTTCTCTTTTCATTGTTACCCTGTCAACCCAAAGGGCTAACTTCAATTTTGAATGCCAAGACTTTTTGTTATTCTCCAAAATCCTCTTAATGATTTTCATGATGCTTTTGTTGCTGGACTCAGCTTGTCCATTTTCTTGAGGATGATATGGTGAGGAATAAGACACAATAATGTCATATTCTTCACAGAAATCCTTAAACTCCTCAGACCTAAAACACATGACATTGTCCATGATTAACTTAGTGGACACACCAAATTTTGTCACAATATTATCCATCAAGAAATCCATTACTACCTTACTAGTAGCCCTTTTTGATGGAATTACCTCTATCCATTTTGTGAAATAGTCTGTAGCCACAAGAATCCAACTATGGCCTCCACTAGATTTTTCTGTGAATTCACCAATAAAATCCAGACCCCATTGGGTAAAAGGTGCCTCAACAGTCAAAGGATTTAAAGGCAAAGCTCCTAAAAAATTCATCTTAGAAGAAAACCTTTGGCAAGGTTCACACCTCTGTACAAACATCTGAGTATCTTTGAAAATACATGGCCAATAATATCCAGCTCTGATTATTTTGTGAGCTGTGGTCTTGGCAGAATAATGCCCCCCCACATACACCACTATGTATTTCACTCAAAACTATTTCAGATTGTGATTTATGCAGATAGAGAAACAAAATTTGATCCCTATTCTTCCAAAATAAATCACCTTGTATCAAGACATACTTTTGAACCTGCAACTTCAGAGTCCTTTTTTTATTATCTAACATATGTTCTGGACATTTACCATTTTTCAGAGAAAACACTACATCAATATACCATGGGTGCAATTCTATACTAGTCAAATTCATGTTTACAATTTGTACATCATTGACTTGGGCCAACTCCATGTTTGTGTCAGTCATTAGCTTGGCCAAACCCAAGTGCCTTACCAATTTGGTAACTTGGATTTCCATATTAAATTCTTGGATCCTGTTGATCCATTTACACCTTTTTCCAGTAACTTCAGACTGAGACAATATATCTTTCACTGTAGCATGTGGCACATAAGCAATTATCTTTGCACAAACTAGATAAGGTCTAAAAATATTGACTACTTTGACCAATGCATATGCTTGTTTCTCCATTATCTCATAATTAAGTTCTGTCACTTACAGAGACTTGCTAAAAAATGCTATGGGATGATCAAAACCTTCATCATCTTTCTGCAAAAGTACTGCAGCAATTGTATGGAATGAAGCAAAAGAAAATATAGAAAAAGGCTTTTCATACTCTGGAGATCTTAATACAGGTGCTTGCTAAATAGATATTTTTATCTCATCAAAAGCTAACTAAGCATCCTTACCCCATTCAAACTTAACATTTTTCTTTAGCAATTTAACGATAGGCTTTACTATCTCAGCAATGTTTGCAATAAACCTTCTCACAAAATTTACTTCCCAAGGAAAGACTACACACCTTTGATATTTTTTGGGGGCAAGAGATTTTTAATGGCTTCTACCCTTTAAGGATCAATCCTGACAACTTCTTTAGACACTATATGTCCCAATAATTTACCTTCTATCACAGCAAAATGACACTTCTTTGGATTTAAAGAAATCCAATACTCCAAGGCTTTAGTAAAAATCTTTTCCAAGTGCTTATAATTTTTTTATGAGTGAATCCTTCGCGACTGAGCGAGTGCCTTCACCAAATCTTCACAATATATTAGTCACTCACTTGCTGATCCCTTTTGAGTTAATTTTCTTCACGGATGATTGAGCGACAACTTTCAATTTTTCTTATCAGGCACTCGCGAGCTTGAAATCTTAACCAATGCATTATCTGTGAGTGAGCGGTGACCAACATGTTTTTATCAATTGCACACCCACTAGTATCTTTTCACTTGACTTTATTCATGGGCGAGTGGGCGATATCCTTTTCTTTCTTTCATCATGCACTTGTGAGCTTATCATTTGAAATAGGGAATCATTGGCGAGTGAGCGAGAACAAAACTGATCACTTAGTCAGGCACTCGTGTACTTTTAAAAACACTAAAAATTTCCTATGTGACTGAGTGATAAAGACCACCTGATGAGAAAAACATATTGTATCGTGTACTCACACTACAAAAAATGCAACAATTAAGACTTGTGCGAGTGAGCGGTACTAAAAATATGACTTCCTCACGCACTCGCAGGTTCAAATGATATACATAATAACTTAGCCTGAGTGAGTGGCTAGACTTCTCTCACATCACTCGCTCAGTTGCGGACCAAAGAGTTAAAGACCTAAGACCACCACGACTGTGTGATACATAAAGGCTTAACTCATCACTGAGTTGCTGAACCTTTTATCATAGAACTTGATCCCTCACGAGTGAGTGACATACAAAATACTTCCAACTCACTCAGTCACACACTTAAAATCTGACTTACAAATTACATCGCGACTGTGGAATTAACACAAAATACTCATCGCTCACTCGCACACCTAGCTTGACTCAACAAGATATCACCACGACTACATGATTTGTTCCAAAATAACTCATCGCTCACTCGCACACCTATGAAGACATTTTAAAATATTAGTGTGGGTGTACGACTAAAGCTTAGAACAATGCAATTTGAAGACGTAATCACAAAATTGACTTTTTGACATGAAAGGACATGGATTTTGAATTAAAAGACGGGGGAAAATTTGCCAAATCTTGGGATTTTAAAAATTTTAATATACAGTGCTAACACCACCTACTCCCCCCTCTAAAAAACCAACCTAGACTCTCTTTTATACAATGCAACCACAAGTTGGCTTGTAAACAAATATTAAATGACCCAAACGACCATTACCATCCATGATGAACAAATATTAAATATACCAGTCAGCTACAAATAATAACAAAATACATAGAAGAAAACATCAACACAGATTTAGGTCTGCACAAGATCCAATGCCACATATCCGCATGCCTCATAACTTAGTATGATCCCAATGACCCCCTCAAATCATAGATGTAATCTCTAATGTCTGCCCAATACACAAACACAAGTTGGTGAACCCCAAAAACCAATCGGAAAACAATAACATCGAGACCCATACCACTCAGTAAGACAATACCAAGCCAACAACTACTAGTTGGTGAATCCACCAAGCCAACTCCTACAAATAGATAACACCAAGGGATAAGCTACCAAGAAATACACCACCATGCTGCACACACTGAGAAACTACCACTAAGCAGTGTACCCCAAGTAGAATATCACCACTAATAGAAAACATCGAGCACCACTGAGTCCAGTCACCAAGTTCACTAGTGAAGCAATACATCTTCCAACCAAGAACTGCCACCAAAGTGACCGAGTGTCTCAGGTCTCCAACTGAGTTTAATATCAAAACAAAAATCAAACCAAAACATGTTTTTGGTGACATAGGATTTCCAACTACACCAGGATGCTTCTGCATCAGACACCCCAGGTGCAAAAAGATGTTCTCAGTAGCTGGATGAACATATGTTGGGATTTAGCACATAGATCCCAAACTGGTTCTTGATATACATGTCTTCCAAGTCCTCAACTGACACACTCTTCTCTCGGTTCTTCTTCTGCTTACTTTTACCACTAGCACTTGCTGATTTATCTTCATATCTCTGCATAATCATGTCTGCACTAACCTCTGCAACCATTTCAAATATACTACCAATGCTTAAGTTCCTCTTGCCGAGCTCTGCATCCTTCAAAGGAATCAAAATAAACTTCTTCTCATCCTTCAGTATAGTAAAGGAATTTCTTTTACATTCATGAATAGCCTCTCTATCATACTCCCAAGGTCTACCAAGTAAAATATGACAAGAACTCATCTCCACAATGTCACATAATACTTCATCTCTATAAGTACCAATGTAAAAAATCACCATGCACTGCCCTTTCACCTCTACTACATGTCCATTTTGTAACCAACTTATCCTGTAAGGACAAGGATGTCTCAATATTTTCAAACCAAGTTTCTTAACCATCTCCTCAACAACTAGGATATCAGCACTTCCTCCATCAACAATCACCTTATAAAATTTACCACCAGAATTGCACATAGTCTTGAACAAGTTCTTCCTCTGACAAGAATCAGCTTCCTTCGAGGGCAGAAAAGTTCTCCTAAGAAAGAGAGTCACACCCTCTACCTCAGGTTCATTCTTAGTAACCTCAGTCACCATAGCATTTTGGTGACTACCGACCTTCTTATCTGCATGGGGACATTCAAATGATCGATATCCTTCTTCACCATAGTTGTAAAAAGTACCTTTGAATACACCTCTATGTGTCTTTCTCCTCAGTTCAACAGGTTTTGGTTCATCCTCAACCCTTGGTTTGTCCTTTACCGACTGTTCTTGCTTCTCCTTCCCTTGAGAATTACCATAATGTCTTCTTTTCAACCTATCTTCTGCCTTCAGGTAATACTGAAAATAATCTTCTACCAAGTCAATCTTCAACATACCAATATCATCTTGGATATTAAATTTCAAACCATTAACATACCTCACCACCCTTTCTTTAGAAAGTTCTCTATGTCCAGACCAAATAGTAAACTTGTAGAACTCCTCCGTATAATCTTCCACATGTTAGTAATAACTGAGAGGGGGGGTGAATCAGTGGCCTCAAAAATTTATCCTTCAAACTTAACCACCAATCAATAAACCTGAGATTATTATGTCCCTACAAGATGCATGCCATGAAATACTAATAATGATTAACTATCTGTCAGTGTTCTCTATCAATCCTTATTCTTTCTTGATTACCAATAAGCAGTATAACTATTTACCGAAACTGAGTAAATAAGCAGAGTATATTGATCAATCCAGAGTTAGCTATGTAAGATGCAAGACCGTAAAGAAATGAATCATACACACATAACACATGAATTTTTAATATGGAAACCCTATTAAGGGAAAAACCACTGGGACTGGTACCCAAAATTTTCACTCTTCTAAAGTGAGCCTTGTTAAGAGCCAACCCTGTTAAAGGTTACAAACACACTGTTAGGTGTGACCTTGTTAGAGGATTTTATACATAGAGGTTGTCACTTAGTATCGGGCATCTAATGTTGTCATCCTTGACTCAACCTCTTTCTTAGACTGTCAATAGGCATCGGGCATATCCAATGCTAATTTCATGAATCAACCTTTTTGGCACTCCTTGAGATGTACCTCAATATATAGAAGACTTTTAAGTCTTGCTCAGTTAAGAGACTTGATGCTTCAATGGTTAAACTGAAACACTATGACCTATTCATATTGCAAATTTAAATTGTAGATTTTTAGATCTATTTAAGTACATTACCTTTGTGACCAATGTATCAATTCAATCCTTGTGCTCCACACTTTCTACTCTATGATGCTATTACTCCCTATTCGTCAGTGTCTGCAGAATTCCTTAGCTCTTCCTTCAGCTTGTTTGATCAACACTGCATGAAGTTGTTCTTCATTAGTTTCTCTTTAGCATCCTCTTTCTATTCATTCCCCTTAATCCCATTCGTAAATGAATTAAGCTTGTCTATTATATAGACATAATATTCATTGATTCTTGATTCTTGATTCTTGGCATGATAAACAATCCAGACAATTAGATTTAAAGAATAAATCCTGATTTTTCTTGTAGATATCTTCTTTCCAACTGTACAAATTAGTTTTAAATCAATTACTTATCTCTGGTTGAATAAAACAAAGTAGACAACCAGTTAAGTCTATATTTAACTCTGCCAGCTAGATATTTTTTCATTTTCTGAACTCTTTGTTCTGTCGGTCACCACTGCAGTTAGTCATCAGAGACAACTGAATGTTTTATCGGTGAGACTCTAGTTAGCTTCATGATTTCCATCTGTCAGGAAACACTGTATTTTCTTCCATCGCGTTACTCTATGCTTTTCTTGTTGGGCAACACTGTGACTCTTCTCGTCGATAGTGTTGTGCATTTCCTCGTCGGGTATCACTATGACTTTGTTCTTTTTCTCTGTCCATTGGGTGTACTCCATCAGTGTTGTTTGTCACTTAGTGAATACTTGATTTGTATTCATTACTGATAGCATATCCTTGGTTCCTTTGGTTCTCTGAATTCTTTGGCATTATTTACATGACCATACAAATTACATTAAGTTGATATCAATGACAATACAATACATTAACTAATTTAATGCCTTGCATGATCATCAACTTAACATCTTCAAACATTTAATCAGTTACATGTCATCACCACAGTCATCTCCTTCTATTTCAGATTCTACAATTTCTTAAACAACTCAAGTTCATAGTCGGTAGGAATGAACTTATCCTTTATCTTCGCCACCATCAACTGTCACTGATTGATCTTCATCTCACCTTCTTCTTCTCGGTCCCTCTGCAACTGTTTCCATCATAAGGAAACATGCCCTTTCAACTTAGTCTGTTCCAACCTTACTCTAAGAAGATCTTCAATTTCTTCTAGCTCAAAGTAGTCTTCTAACTCACTGATACAATCAATCAGATCCTTGGGTCTCAATGTACCTGATAAATTAGAAACCTCCATTCGATAACTTGTACTCAACTAAGTTCCAAATCTCTACAAGTAATCATACCTATCTCCTCTAGATATTTCTATCTGATCGGCCCTATCATCTCCACTAGATACAACAACTTAAAAATATTTAGTTTTTTTTTCATAACCATCATCCATTCTCGGACCTCTATGCAATCCAATATTTTTTATACCTTCTATGATTTCTTTCTTGATCACCGCCATCTAAGATCTGAATCTTTCTTTTACCCTCACTTGCACCTCCTCAGAAATATTTACAATTGCCCTATGGTCCAATATTCTCAGAGCCATATCTCCAGATCTTCAAAAACCCTAAGCTCCACAAGAAATGAACCAGCTATGATACCACTTGATGCATTCCAAACTCAGAGGATCCAATAAAGGACTGTCCATACTTGCAACCAACAAAAAGAACCACACATCGGAACCACTCAACACAATATATATCAATATCAACTTATATTATCGCAAAATCCCAATTAGATGCAACATGTCAGGCTGTAAGGCCTTCTCGGTTAGGGCCAAAAACAATAAAACATCAATAAGATCTCATAGGATCCATCTTCGCCAATCTACCCTATAGCTAAGTGGAAGAAACCAGAGCAATCTTCAAGTCTTTGTCTACCCACTTACAACCATCTACAACACTTTTCCATTTTCTAGCTTATCCACCTACTCCCCCCCTCTAAAACACCAACCTAGACTCTCTTTTATACAACACAACCACAAGTTGTCTTGTAAACAAATATTAAATGACCCAATTGGCCATTACCATCCATGACAAACAAATATTAAATACACTAGTCAGCTGCAAATAATAATAAAATACATAGAAGAAAACATCAACATAAATTTAGGTCTACACAAGATCCAATGCCACAAATTTGCATGCCTCAGAACTCAGCACGATCCCAATGAACCCCTAAAATTATGGATGTAATCTCTAATGTCCACCCAATCCACAAACACAAGTCGGTGAACTCAAACAGCTAGTCAAAAAAAAAGAACACTGAGACAACAACTACTAGTTGGTGAAGCCACCAAGCCAACTCCTCCAAATAGTTAACATTGAGTGATAAGCTACCAAGCAAGACACCACCTAGCTGCAAACATCGAGCAACTACCACCGACAAGTGTACCCCGAGTAGAATATCACCGCAAACAGAAAAAACCAAGCACCACTGAGTCCAGTCACCAAGTTCACTGGTGAAGCAATACATCTTCCAACTGATAACTACCATCAAAGTGACCAAGCGCCTTAGGTATCCAACCAATTTTACTATCAAAACATGTTTTTGGTGACACAATATTTCCAACTACCCTAGGATTCTCCTGCATCATTCTTGTAGACATAGAAGAAGCATTTGGTCATTTAATGGTTCAACAAGTAGGGAGAGTCGATCCTAGAATAAAAACAAAATTGAATTTGGATGTTGCATGATTGAATCAAGATTAGGTTGAACAATTGGTCAGAGAGAGAGACATACATAGGTCTTTGTATGAATATTCAGAGGAAGAGAAATAATAGTTGCTAGAAAGAGACACTCAAAACATCGAGGAAGGAAAATATACCCAATTCATTGAAAGAAGAGAATCCTTTTATGATTATGAAAAAAATAGAAAGTGGTAGTTGCTCTACAAGATGCAATGTTTTCTCTGGAAAGATAAGGTTTTAACCATAATTTGGTCATTCCTATTAGTTGGCCAAGTCAACTGGGAAGTTTGAGCATAGAGCTTGGCATACTCTTAGAATTTTCCAATCTTTTGATTTGGGAACCAACAAATTGGTGACTTTGATGGGGAGTGAACATAAAAATATCATTTAGATTATTTAGTGACATAAGAAGTATACTCTGCTGGAGAATAGAACCCAGAGAAATAGTATATACCATTCCTAATATTGAGGTGGAAACTCTAATAAACAAAGATAATCTCATCTGTATATAAATAAAGAAATTGTTTGTGAATCCAAAACAACTAGTCAAAGATATTTGAGTTTGAAATACTCCAAGTCTCAATCTTGTATGTTTTGTAGGATATCATTAGGACAAGGACACCTTGTTAATAATATTGATTTAAATATAAATGGTAGAACTAGAAAAAAAATGAAAATCAAAAGAATACAATTCTAAGAACAACTCGATGGGATTTGAAGGTGGAAGAAGATTCCCTGATACGAAAGTTGATTACCCCAAACTCCAATTGGATAAGAATGGTTTACCTATAATGACTGAACAAAATTAACATAAAATATCAAACAAAGAAATGACTCTAACTCAT
This sequence comes from Thuja plicata, assembly GCA_018584345.1. Lineage (NCBI taxonomy): Eukaryota > Viridiplantae > Streptophyta > Pinopsida > Cupressales > Cupressaceae > Thuja > Thuja plicata. Next base: position 1,910,851 of record MU224034.1, read on the forward strand.
GTGAATAAGGCTTACAATAAAAAAATATGTAAAAAAATGGAAAATTAAAAAAAAAAAACCCCATGGTTTAGCTCCCCTGAAACATCAAGTAGAAATTCAGATGGTATCTAAATAGATGATTAGGAAGCGCATAAGATGCAGAGTGAAAAATAGTTCTAAAATCAGTTACATGACCTCTTGTCTACAATGGGGATGTTAAAAGTAATGGCACAAAATAATGGATTATCTCAGGAAATAATGAATATAATAAATAAGATAAATCTACCTATTTCTTCTACCTCTAAGAAAAAATCTCAAGGAACTAATGAAGATGAGAGAAGGCTTGGCCCAGGGACATACCTTGAGAAGATAGTCAAGGAGATCGAACAATGGTAAATCAAAATTTGGATAAAAAACATAATAATTATATTTATGGGGGATATAACCAAGGAGGAAGATTAAATTATCAACCCCCACCTTTCATTAATAATTATTTCCAATAAAGAAATGACTATTAGACAGGATAATATAATTAGTTTGGTCACTCACTTCACCACAAAAATTATCAGCAATACAATGCACGGCCACCCTCTAAGAATTATTAGAATTTTAATAATTACCATGGTCAATACAAGTACATTCCCAAAAATCATGGATACTAATATCAACCGGATTCACCTGCATTTTTTTCGCATGATGTTTCACATGAAGACATTTACATGAAATTACAATGGCGAATCATGATGTTTCACATGAAGACATTTACATGAAGCTATTTTTACAATCCTTCACAGATGATACCAGGAAGTGGTATAAAGACTTGTCAGACCCATCTATTTCTCGATGGGAAAAATTAAAGATTTTTTTTGGAAGAGTATGGAGACCACAACGATCCTTCATTTTCTTTACATAAATTAACAAGTGTAAAGAAGGGGTGTAATGAGTTAGTGGTGGATTTCAATAAGAGGTTTAATATGTGGGTAAATAAATTCCTCGTCACATAAAGCATGTTGATGAAATCTGTCTGGTATTCTACATAGATGCCTTTGAAAGAAAAAACTAATTATTAGATTAGATCCAAGAACCCACATACTCTACAAGATGCATGTGTATGCACCCTAAAATGGTCGCCTAGACTTTGGGCCCCATTTCTCAATTTATCAAATCCATGAATCAATATTTTCAAATATCAACAATATCAATTGTATCAATTTCCTTGATCAAATCATAATCAATTCAATATTTCCCAAGGTTTGAGCCTTATTTAATTTAAAAGAGAAAAAAATAAAAATAAAAATATTATTTAATTAAGAGAACATGCTCTCTTTTAATTAATTAAAAATCTCTTTTAATTAAATAATAAAATCACTTTATC
>MU224034.1:1936532-1952035 GCA_018584345.1 Thuja plicata
CTCATAAAGTCCAAAAGACAGCATGTATAAACCATAATAGATCAATGTCAATACTCAAGATATCATCCTGATAAGTCAAGTGTCAAAATGAAAGTCAAACTAGGATAGATCAGGACAGGACCTCACATTATTACAAACATATAATCAAAGGCGCTTGGCCATTACACAACAAAATAATTCACACTGATAAAAACACTAGTTGGCTTTCATGCTCTATCTTCTAGACTGATGGTGTACTGATATGTCTATAACTTCTCTATACTATCATTCTGTACCATGCATGTCTGGACTTAGTATGTAGACATTACATAGAACATATATTTGAACATGCATACTCTGATTCAGTCTCTCACACGTGCACTGATGTGCTGATCACTGTATAACTCTGTCTTGTCCTGTTTTCCATACTTAGTCATTTTGTCTTCTAAGTTTACTTTGATAGAAACTTAGTATGACTTTGTTGCCATGATGACAACACAAAATAAGTCATGTATCCTCAGGAAGTCAACTTGCCAACATCCTTTTCATTAGCATCAGAGAAGAAGGGAAAATAAATAATTCATGAATTTTTCTACATGAAAAGTTAAACCAGGGAACTTGAATCTATCTTGGATGAAGAGAAGAAACAAGAACTTGAAGAATTAATGTCAAGAAGACTACCTAGAGGTACTGGTAAGTATAAAGGAACTTTACTTTTGAAATTATTTTCATGTAATAAGGTAGGAAATATTGCTGCTAGGTGTCCTAATGGTGAACATAAAGAGAAGAAACAAGTGAGATCTTGAAGTGTTTGAGATCAGACAGAGGAGGAGAGTTCACTTCACAGGAGTTCATTGAGTATTTTGAAGAAAATAGAATCAAGAAACAAATGTCAGCACCAAGGACTCCTCAACAATTTGGATTTGTAGAAAGGAGGAATAGAACTATAGTTGATACTTCCAGGATGATAATGATTAAAGGTGATGTACCTAAGTCATATTGGAGAGAAGCCATAAGCACTCCAGTCTACACAATGAACTGGGTATAAATGAAGAAAGGAACTGATAAGACACCTTATGAATTATGGTATGGGCACACACCTAGTGTTAAATATTTCAAATTGTTTGGTAGTAGATTCTATATCCAAAGACCATTTTATTGGAAAGTTTGATCCTAAGAGTGATGAAGGTATTTCCTTGGGATATTCTACCAAAAGAAAGGCTTGTAAGTATTTCAATAAAAGGAATAACAAGATGATTGAAAGTGAAAATTTTAAGGTAGATGAATATCCAGAGAAATCAAATGAGAAATGCAAGCAAGAACCAAGAAATGATCAAGAGTTAATTTGTGTATGTGCAAACGCAAGATCAATAAGCTGTTGAAAATAAAAATAAGGAAGAAGTTATTCAACTAGTGGATCAAGAGGAAGAATCTCCTAGACCTAAACCTATTATTCCAAGGTATGTGAAATTGAATCATTTTTTATGATCAAATCATTGGTGATAAAGATGTTGGAATGGAGACAAGAAGGAGAGTCAAAGAAAGTACATGTCTAATTTCAAAGTTTGAGCCTAAAATTTTGAAGGAAGCTTTGAAGAATGAAGACTAGATAAAATAAAAGGAAGAAGAACTTGATCAGATTGAGAAGAATGACACATGGCTACTTGTTCCTAGACTAGAAGACAAGAATGTGATTGGTACAAAGTGGGTTTCAAGAAAAAATTGAATGAAGATGGAGAAGTGGTTTGTAATAAGGAAAGACTTGTGTGTAAAGGTTATGTACAAGAGGAAGGATTAGACTATGGAGAGATACTTTCTCTTGTGGCAAGACTTGAAGGGCTAATAATTTTACTTTCTTATGCTTCCTATAAGAATTTTAATTTTTTTCAAATGGATGTCAAATCTTCTTTTCTAAATTGGATTCTTGAAGAAGAACTCTACATAGAGAAACTAGATGGATTTACATTGATAGAGAACACAAATATGGTATGAAAGTTGCAAAATGAACTGTATGGACTAAAAAAAGCACCTAGAGCATGGTATAAAAGATTACACTCTTATCTCATCAAGATTGATTTCATAACAACAAGTGAAGATAGAAATGTCTACTTGAAGGTTGAAGGTGGAAAGATACTGTTAGCTAAAGTGTTTGTGGATGACATAATTTTTGGAGGAAATGATGAGATGAGCTTGGAATTTGCAAAAGAGATGAAAAAAGAGTTTGAGTTGTAAATTATAGGAGAAATTAAGTTATTTATTGGATTGCATATATCACAACTAAAGGATGGTATCTATATCAATTAGTCTAAGTACATAAAGGAATTACTGAAGACTTTGGAATGGAAGATTCAAATCCATTCGAAACCCCCATGGTGACAGAATACCAGCTATCTAAGGATGATGAGTCAAGTGTCATGGATGCAACTGTATACGTATCCATGATTAGTAAGTTGCACTATATTGGTCATAGTAGACCAGGCATTGCACATGGAGTTGGAATATTGTCAATATTTGAAGCTAATCCTAAGTAATCTAACATGGTAGTAGTGAGGATATTTAGGTACTTGAAAGGGACATAAAACTATGGTTTTTGGTATGCTCACAAAGGTTATTTCTCTTTGAGTGTTTTTACTGATGTTGATTGGGAAGGAAACATTGATGAAAGAAAGAGTAAAAGTAGAGGAGAATTCTTTCTAGGAGGAAGACTGGTGTCATGGACAAGTAAGAAGAAAAATTGCATCTCCCAATCTACTACAGAAGTTGAATATGTAGCAACACTATCAATTTTACACAAATTGCATGGATGAAGCAGATCCTAGAAGCTGAATATGTAGCAACAACTATCAATTTTACACAAATTGCATGAATATGTAGCAAAAAATATCAATTTTCTTGCAAGCATAAATCCAGTGGACTCATTAAATATCCTTGACAATTGGATTGATGTTAAAGGGGACTAATCCTTAGGGGGAGTAGTCGAAGGCAAAGAGAGATGTTGCAACACTAGGTGATCTATGTGGAACCTTTGGCAATTTTTTCAAAGGGGGAGAAGAACTAGAACATGTATTATGGAGAAGGTTAGAAGAAGACTTTGAAGGAAAAGAACCAGATGAAGAGAAGCAAGATCAAGACAAGAAGTCTGGTGCATCATCTAAGGGGGAAGAATTGTTATCAAATCAATGTGGTGTTACCATCAATTCCAAAGGGGGGAATTTTTGGTATAACTGATGTAGAGCTTTAGTGAGTGTTGATTGGTGTAGGTTTGATGACAAGAGAATTAGTTATTGTGTTGTCATTGATGTCAACTGGGTGTTGTATTTTTTGACAGTGTTCTTGATGTGATGCTAAATATTTGTGCATATGAATTATGTGTTGTAGTATGAATTACAGTGTGTGATCATTCTTGGAGACTCAGGGATGTCTCTATATGCATTCTATATGATTGTGTATTATGTAAACATAAAAGGAACAAGTTATGATCAATTGAAGAGCAACGAGGTAGACAAAATAATAGACAGTGACAAATAATGAATGATTTGTGTTCTATAAAATCAATATGGATCCAAGTGTTGTGGTCATGGTATGATTATCTTGACTAAGATATGTTATTGATAATATGATCTCTATAGGAGTGGAGTACTATAAGGGACCATTTTAGTTGATAGAAGATCATTCTATGCAAGATATAAAAATGTTTGAACCAGTTTGAACAGTTAATGTTAGATCGGTGAGTGGTGATGATGCAATCAGTTCAATGGATGTTTTCATGATCCATATTTCAAGGTGACATGGCATAACATATTTTTAATGCAAATTTTATATTTCATTGCTTGATTTGATCAGATTTAAACAAGTTTTAGAAGCATGTTGAAGAAGTAAAAAAGGTTTGATTATTCTTGATTTAAATCAAATGTGCAATGGATCTGAAGGCCGACACAGATTTCAAATTTTAATTAATAATTGGTAACACATTTTAGGGTTCAAGGATTGAGTGGGAATGAATTGTAATGATAAAATTCAAATGTATTAGGTCATTTCTAAGGTGATGGACACCTAATAAACTTTTAATTTATTTATATGTAAATAATAGTAATATGAAAGGGTAGATCATGCATGCCAAGGTGCAGTCGAGTGAAGAACGAAGATTGTCTGCAAGAAGTAGAAGTTTTGTGCTTAATTAGATCTGAACAAGTAGAGGAGTGTTATACCTAGATCATTATATTTGTTGAATCCTAATAGGTTCTACAATAAAATCCATTAACTGGGTAGATCCTAACAGGTCTTGATTAGTAAATCCTTTAACACGGTTACTCCTAATAGGGTAAAGCTCCTAACAGGGCTAGAGGAAAATCCCTTGACTGGGTGACTCCTAACAGGGCATCATTGTAAGCTCCTAACAGGGCTAGGGCTTTAATAGGGTGAATTTTAGAAGAGAGAAAATACTTGTGGGTACTAATTCCCACCGTGATTTTTCCCTCTAACCAAGGGTTTCCACGATAAAAATACTGGTGTCACTTTGTTGCATGTTGGGATTCTTATTTGGTCACTTTGTTTATCATTGCATAAGGTTTAAATTTGATGATTATTGTTAATGTGTTGAATTAATTGTGAAAATTTATGATATGATAGATAGCTAATTCATACCCCCCCCAACAATTCGAGACCTTATAGAAGTAATTATAACCTACAAAATAGAGTTGTAAAATCAGAGCAAGGCAAGATTTTTGGGCTATATATAAAATAAAACAATTAAAAAAAGAGACCATCCACCGCAACCAACATGTATCCTAAAACAACCACATCCAAATGAAAATTTGATAGTACTAGACTTGTCAAACCACAAAAAATGAAGCTTCAGAAAAGGTTGAATTGGTTAAACCCACACAAGTCACTAATGCCACATCATTTGACATCACCCATGATTTCTCATAGATGAAGGTTTCAATTCCCTTGTTGGAGATAATGAGGTTCCCTAGGTATAGATAAAAGACTATAAAGTTGTTTTCTACGGCCCCTAAAGATCAAGGAAAGGAGAAAAAAATGATATACCTGCAACAAGTAAAGAAGATGAAGAAGTAACACCAATTGTATATTTGGGTACCACAATAAATATAAATCCATCCCAAGAAGATCATTTTATATGAATTTATTAATAAACAATAGGTTGGTAAAAAATTGTATGATGTATTTTGGACCAACTGTTAACATTTTCCCTTTTGAGGTAATGAAGGAGTTGGGACTATGGGTTGATACAACTTATGGTAAGTGTTATGATATGGAAAAAATATTTGTCCATGTTGTAGGCATTATGAAAGATGTAGAATTTAAAATAGTTTCTTGTCTTGAAGCCTCTTATAGGACATATATCACTATCATAGATGTTCCTCCAAACTACAAAATATTTTTGTCTAGACAATGGTCAAGCCTTGTTAGCGGTCATGTCCAATTGGACTTATCATATGCTACCATATCGGTGAATGGAAAATAAGTCAAGGTGGAAAGAGAACCTACATCATCATACATAATTAAATATGTAGATCCAAACCAAATGAATTTATTTTTCCATACTAATTTGGATAGCTTCACAGTTCAATTAACAAAGCATGAGTTTAAGAATACAAAGCCTATCATAACTCATGCTCAAAATAACCAAGATCAAATATGGCAGATTTATTTTGATCGAGCATGTAGTAAAGAACAAAATGGAGCAGGAATTGTGTTCATCTCACCCAAAGGAAAGACATTTAAATACTCTTTCCTTTTGTCTTTTGAATGCACTAACAATGTAGTAGAATATGAAGCCTCTTGTTGGGGTTAAACTTGGCATCCAAACATGGGATTAAACTAGTAAGTGTGCATGGAGATCTAGAGCTATTCATCTCACAGATCAGATCTAAATACATCACAATGAATAAAAGACTTAGATGGTATAGGAATGAAGTATGAGACACAATTGAGTTATTTAGTGCATTTTCAATAGAGTGGGTGGAGAGATCCAAGAATATCATGGAAAACATTTTAGAAAACATTGCCTTAAAACAAAATGATATGACATTAAGTGGCATATCAAAGGTTGATGTCAAATATAGACCCTTTTTTTCCTGATAATATCTACAATTCTCAAGTTTTTGAGGATCACCATGACTTTCTGAAATTCTTACATTGTGAAGATCAACATGAATCTCAAGAAATAGATTTCATTTCCTATGTAGAAGAGATTGATGGAAAAGAGACAGAGTCTGCGAAAGAAGTAGTGCAATTAAATAAAAATAAAATTTCTAAGGGGCTAGTAGCATTAGAAAGAGTGTTTGATAAGGATGACAAGATTGAGATGAAGACAACACCCATCAAGGAAGAAGATGTTAAAAGAATAAACTTGAGAAAAAATAATGCTCCTAAGGATGTATATATTAGAAAGAATCTCACCCCAAGGATAAGAGAAAACTTGATAGCATTACTGAGAAATTACAGACATGTGTTTTCTTGGTCTTATGATGAGATAAAAGCATATAAAAAGGCCTTTTTAGCATTAAAATCCCTTGAATCTTGATGCCAAACCTTTTAGACGAAGGAAAACGCCAATAAATCCTACTTTAGCCCCAAAAATGTAGGAAGAACTCATGTAGTTAAGAGATGGTGGAATAATCAAGCCTATAAGGCACTCAACTTGGGTATCAAACTTGGTACCAGTGAGAAAGAAAAATGGAGATATAAGACTATGTGTAGATTTTAGAAACTTGAATATTTCATCCCTAAAAGATAGCTATGCACTTCAAAATATGGAATCTTTATTGCATAGAGTTACTGGTTGTGAATTATTATCCATGATGGATGCTTTCTCTGGCTACAACCAGGTTAAGGTGAAAGAATTTGAATATTACAAGACAACCTTGGGGAACATATGTTTATGTGAGAAAGCCTTTTGGTCTGACTAATGTTGGAGCTACTTTCCAAAGAGCTATGGACATATCATTTGCTAAACTAATAAATTTCATTATGGGGGTGTATCAAGATGATCTTACTACATATTCTAAAAGGGTTGAACACCATTGTAACTATTTGGAGAAGATATTCTTAAAGGCCTTAGAATGTGGGATATCATTGAGCCCTAAAAAGTGTCATTTTTGTGTCACATAAGGAAAGCTATTAGGACATATAGTATCAAAGTGAGGGGTAAAAATTGATCCTGAGAGGGTGGTTGCCATTTGTTAGCATACAGATTGGTCTTTCTATAAATTATTAATCACTTTCTCTAAGTCCATGAAAAACAACAATCTTCAAAATAACAGTTGAATTATAATATTTAAATTTATAATTCTCTAAATTAAGGTACAACTCCCTATTTGATTCTCAATGAATCTTGACAATCACACATTGCTTTTGCAAACACATACACTTTTAACTAGAAAGTGAATAAGGTTTTTGCAGTATTCCATAAATCAACATGTCATGAAAACTGAATGAAAGATAGATATTTCAATACCAAATGAAGATCATAGACTTCAATTTTAGAAACTAGTTGCTGAAAACAAACGATACTAAACACACTACAGAAAAATCCACTTGAAAACTAATTTTTGATATTCAAGAAATATCCCAACAGAGATCAATATGCTAATATAAACCAACAGATTCACAAAGCATAAATTTTTGTTCCATTCATATCAAAAATATACTTCCAAGTTTCCTTCTCGATTAACAAACTAACTGAAAGATACTAAAAACTATTCAGTCTTAGGCCTATCGTAAACAAAATTACCATCATCCAAATATAGATTATCCTAGCTATAAATAGCCGTTAGTCTTAGAAAATAGGAACTGACATCCTGAGATACACTCTATGGGATTCAGTATATAACTATTTTTACAAAAACCGCCCAAATTCAAAGAAAACATAAACTAAGAAAAACTACCACTACTCTTTGATCTTTGAAGCATGATCACAGAGTGGTGGATGTGATAGATCCCTTTGATTGGTCCTATGAGGTGTCATCAATGTGGGAATTCCTCCATTCTTTGTGCACCTTTGAAATACTACTGATCGTGGCCTGATGTGGAAAGGTAATATGAATTACCCTTTGCTTTAGAAATTTCTTATCTTTACGGACCTGGGTGATTTTCTGTATATGCACCTCAAGGTGATTGGTACATACCACCAGCATCCCTTCCATATTGGCAAGGGCTGTGAATTTGTCTGGGGTAATATCTTTAGTATCTCTATTGGCGGAAATTTCATGCTCAAATTCCAGTAGCAACTCATCTGCTCCTTTGACACCTTGAGTATCCTCTTTTATGAGTGAAACATTCAAACATTTGAGATCTTTTTGCATAGTTTCCATCAACCCTTTTGATTCACTCAACAGATAGGTGGTCCTATCATGACCGAATTTAATAATGGAGTTACTCCATTCTATACTCTTGATGGAGACGTAGAGTGTATCTTCATCCAATCTTGGAATAGGTTTCTCGATCAGAAATTTGATCACTCCATATTTCTCTATCTAATAGAGCTGATTTGTTACTTTTAGCCACTTTTTATTCTCTTTTTCCCACTCTGCTAATTCCACCAGAATTTCTACAACAATTGAGCTAACAACTTCATGAGTCTTAATTAGCTGATTGATATAATTGCTTCATTTTTGTATTATGGCTTGGATCCATTTAGTGTAGGAATCCACAATCAGTTTATTCTTATGAATTTGATCTAGGGTTTTCCTAACCTCTGGTGAACATGGATCAAATGACTATGAATCTATTGTCAAAGGGACAGGGTTAGGATCTTTAACTTCTTGAATGAATTCAGCCATTTTTTTATCATTGCTTTCATCTCATTTTTATCTTTTTCATCCTTAAAAGACCTGTGTATGATTTTTTTGTAGACTTCTCCAAGTGTTTCACATCAGCCACTCTAGTTGCATATCCTAGATCTATCTTCTCAACTGTAAAGTCATCCTTAGTATCTTTAGATATTTCCTTATCATTCTTGGGAACTACACATTCTACATACCAGTGCCCTATTTTTCATAAATGTCCACCCTGGACTCCATCTTGATCCTTTTTGGTTTCTCTAAGGAACCCATACATTTTCTTACCATGTCTTCAATAGGTATTGTTATTGGCAGGACATTCCTTTTTCTATTGATGGATGCTTCCAACCATTGCAAAGTGGGAACTAGTGACTGTTGAGAATCTGCCAGTGCCTATGTTGGACTAGTGGGCATAGAGATCGTAGAATCCTTGACTTCTTGCTAATTATCTCCTCCTAAAATAGATTCTTCTGATATAGAACCTTGTGATTTCTTATCTACCATCACATTATCCATCTCCTCGAGATTGATTACTTCTTTTTCTCTGACTGTCTTGACTTCTTCTTTGAGAGCCTTTCTTTTGGAAGTCCTCTTGGGTGGAATAGGACAAGGAGACCTCTGCTTTTTAGCTTTAGATTCAGCAACTTTTGTATTTTTAGATTTAGAAGGACCTACAAAAGAAACATTTTCATTAGAACATGGTATAGCATTTTTATCATGAGCTTTAAGAGCTGATCCCCTAGTATTATGCCTTCTATGAGGAGGTGGTCTTTTGCTAGCAATCCATCTTTTGGTTCTTTTTATAACACCAAGAGTCTTAATGTGGATACTCTCCCTTTCATCTATATTCCAGTCAATTTCAGGAAGTGGCAACCCCTGAACCTTCTCTTTAAACAGTTCATCAATTATATCTTCATCTTCCCCCTCTTCGATTTCATTGGCATCAATGCTTTTTTGTAGGTTAACTATTTGGAAAAGTGTAAATCTACACCATAATCTCCTTTTGACCTCAAAATCATCTGCATAGTTTTCCCAAAAGTCTTCCATTTCAGGGACATGGTGAAGTTCAGAAGATAAACTAAAATGTCATGTAGCATATTCCCTAAGGTCAAAATCTCTCCTAGCCTTGAAGGTTTTCAGTTTCAACTTGTTCAATTCTTGCTCTAAATTAAGAGCATTAGAAGAATTCTTAGAGTAATTTTCTAGCTAACGATGAAGTTCATCAGTAATACAATGTTCACAATCGATGAAATTTTCCCCATCCAAAGTTATCTAGATAAAGAAATACATCCATTCTTGCTAGTAATAAGCGTGGCTATTACCTTTGACCCTGTTCAACAAGATCACTAGTTCTACAACTTTGGGCTTGAAATGATCTATTGTAAGGGGTTTTGGTAGCCTTGACCCTCCTCTTTTTCCTCCAACAACCATTGTTTGTCAATTTCATTTCTATAAATCTATTTCTTTTTTGAGAAAATAGAGTAGGAGGAAGCAATGGTCCATCCTTCATAAGGATCCTTTTCTGGAATGCCCATTTCTGTGAGGATAAAATCTCAATTAATGGAGATTAGAGGGCTTCCGTCAATCTTCTTAATACATCTTTCTTCCCTATCATACCTTTTAACACAATCCATTACTAACTCAGGATAGGGGGCAACTAGGGGAAATGTTGTTGCATCAGCTAAACCACTTAATACCACCTTCTCTATTATAGAACCAGAAACAGGGCTTTTGATTTTACTACAAATCACCTCTAAGGCACCCGCTTTTATCATCGTGTCATCATATTCAAGAAGTGAACTAACCAGAGGGGAGGTTCACCCAAAATTTGGGAGCGGGGACTTGATATTTCTTATAGGGAAGACTTATAAAAGATCAAAATTGAAGAAGGAAAATAGAGCCTTTCAATATCAAACTTTTTCAAATGGCTTCAATTTCGAACAGGGACTCTGGAAGAAAAAAACACTAACCTAGAGATTCCGCACACTCTAAGCTTGTCAAGATGAGATTATACCTTTTTCTACTCTTCCAATTCAATTCCACCAGAAGACTGATAGCACACACTCTTATTTTATAACTGATTTCCCACAAAATGTGAAGGCTTTGCATTAAATGACAATGCGAGCTCTTAATTAAATGCGACAAGAGTTTTTTCCTGATGTGATCATCATGTATTACACCTCTTAAATGATTGAAATGACATACAAGTGTCACATTTAATAATGATTATATCCAAAACATGCGCGGATAAAATCATCACCCGCCAACTGTTGCTTTTCTCACGTCACCACTATCTTTTCGCCTATTCAACACGCAAGCTTCAGTTGAACCACGAACCTTGATATAGCTTAGTTCACAAATTAAGTTCAATGGGTAATAAAACATTAATTCCTTTTCATGTGTCTATAAAAACCATGTGAGCGTGAAAAACTTAGACTTTACTACACCTTTTGCAAGATGAAGCCCGCAATTGAACCTTGAACCTTGAACTAGACAAGTTCAAGATTCGGAGTTCAATGGAAGAGTGGACTTTGCAAACCACACTACTCATTTTTCACATAAAAGCAAAGGAAATAAAAACACACCGCAAGGTGACATTGAACCTTGAACCTTGAACTAGACAAGTTCAAGATTTAGAGTTCAACCGACAAGGAGAAACTACAAACCAGGCTGAAAAATATTTGTAGACATTTTACTTCTAGGATAGAAAACTCTTGATTTTAGGTAATGATAGAACATAGGGTATGAGTCAAAAATCAGGGGTAAAAATGGCTCTGACTAGGGACAAGGACTCTTGAGGATGCAACATGAACTTAATAGCATTGGTTTCGTAGACCAGGGAGTCAACCGGAAAAGAGAGACCCCAAAACAAAAATGGTACAAAACAAAAAGCAGGAAAGGAAAGAAAGAAAAACACAAGGAAAGAAATCCAAAAGATGGAAAATATACAATGAGGTGAGAAAAAGCTAATTACATTTGGTACAGCTTTAGATATTTACCATTAAAGGTTAATGGTAGAACAGTTCCATCCTAATGCTTAAGAACAAATGAGTTACTTCCCATGGATTTGCTAATGATAAAAGGCCCCTTCCATAATGATTAGAATTTACTATGAGAAACTTTAGGTTCTCTCCTCTTATCCCAGAGCAGAACCTGATCTCCTTCCATGAAATTTCTTGGTCTATCCCGCCTATCAAAAAATTTCTTTACCCTAGCCTGATGTAATGCTATACGGTCCACCATCTCCTCTCTTTCTTCCTAGATCTTATTGAGATACATAATCCTTTTTTCTAGACCATCTTGGAAAATTTGTCCTTCAATTAATTTCTATAATTTTTTTTGTCACCAATTCTAAAGGTAAAGACAATTGGGCTTCAACACCGTACACCACCTCAAATGGAGTCATTCCAATTTCCCTCTTAGGAGAGGTATGATCTACCTAGAGAGCCTCATACAATCTCTTATGCCAGTCCCTAGCATTATCATTCACCAATTTCTTCATAATTGATATCAGGCTTTTGTTGCTTGATTCTACCTGACTGTTCCCTTGTGGGTAATAGTTAGACATGTGTGAAAGGTGGATACCATTATCATAGAAAAATAGCTTCATTTATGAAGAGGATAAACTGGTAGCATTGCCTGTGACTAATTTCTAAGGAATTCCAAACTTGACCAAGATATAATTTTTTAGGAAATCACACACTACCTCTGATGTCATCTTCCTGACCAGAACTGCTTCGACCCATTTAGTGAAATAATCCATAGCAGTTAGGATGTGTGTATTCCTAGCACTGGAAGGAGGATTGATTGGACCGATGAAATCCAATCCCCATTTTTTGAAGGGCTCATCAATGACTACTGGCCTCAGAGGGAGAGCTGCCAATTGTGGTTTTCTACTGAAAATCTTGCACTTTTCACAGCCAACGACCCATTTGTATGCATCTGCAAAAATCCCCGGCCAGTAATAACAACTTCTTAAAATTTTTAAATCAGTTATAGTTGATGAGAGGTGACCACCATAGGCCTCATTATGAAACTTCGTAAGAAACTTCTTTTGTTGTTCTTTGTCAATACACCTTAAGAAAGACCCATCAATTCATTTCTTATATATGATATCATCCACAATAACATACTTTTCTACCTTGAGTTGGAGGTTTCTTTTCTCCTTATGGATCATATGTTTTGGATAATCTCCATATGTCAGATAAAAATCCACATATGATAAACCATGAGTCTCTTAAGCCAACAAACAGAGTGAGAGGAACATCATCTTCAGGTACATTGTGAGCCATCAGTTTGCATAGACCCTGCCCTCAAACTAACTTATTCAGTCTAATATTCAAATCAAACTCTTGGATTCTTTCCACCCAAGTAGCTCTGTTGTTCAAGCCTATATCTTGTTGAGTCAGAACATATTTGACTACAAAAGAGGGTACATACACAGTAGAGTGCGAGTGCAAGATATAAAATCTGAAATGTTTCACAACTTTAACTACTGTGTATTCTTGCTTCTCAACTATAGGATAATTTATCTCATGCTTTTTCAAGGGTATGCTCATGAAAGAAATTGGTACTTCCTCTCCCTTATCATTTTTATGCAATAATATCCTAGACAGTGTATGCTCTGAAGAGTAACAGTAAATAATGAAATCTTTTTTTATAATTAGGGTTGATCAATGTCGAGGCAGACACTATGGCCTTCTTAACATCATCAAATTTCTAAACAGCTTCCTAACTCCACTTGAAAGGGTTCTTTTCACTTAAGAGACTCACCATATGTTTAGTTGTCTCAGTGAAGTTTGGAACAAACCTTCTAAGAAAGTTTTTTTGGCCAAAGAAAGACTTAATGCCTGTCCGGTTAGAAGGCAAACCTATTTTTTGGATAGCTTTTACTCTCTCAAGATCTATCTTAATCCCATCTTTTGAGATGATGTGACCTAATAGCTTCCCTTCTGTAACATAGAAGATTGATTTTTTAGGATTTAACGAGATCCCATGCTCTCTGCACCTTTGTAAAACAGCTCTCAAATCCTTCAGGTGGTTTTTACGCCTCTTAGAGAAAATTGTCAAATCATCTAGGTAAATGACAATCACCTTTTTAATTAGATGAATGAAAGAAGAATCCATTTCCTATTGGAATATGGCACCTGCATTAATTAATCTAAACGGCATGTGGCTATAGGCATATGTACCCCATGGTGTGGTGAATGTTGTTTTATGTTGATCCTCGTCAGCCACCTTGATCTGGTTGTAACCAGAAAATCCATCTAACATGGACATCATTTCTATGCCAGCTACTATTTGCAATATATGGTCCATCATAGGAAGCCCATAATTATCTTTTAGACTACTCTGGTTCAGATTTCTAAAATCCACACAAATCCTTATCTCGCCATTATTTTTCCTCACCAACACTATGTTGGCTATACAGGTAGAATGATGAATAGGATATATTATCCAAGCTTGCAAAATCTTCTCAACTTCTTTTTTTATCATTTCAGACACTTTAGGGTTATAGCTTCTCAACTTCTACTTAAATGGTGTGGCATTTGTCTTTAAAGGGATGTGATGTTGAAATTTACCTCCTTTAAAATTCTTCAAATCCTGATAGGACCAGGCAAAAAAATCTTTATATTCTTTTAGTAAATCAACAAATCTTCTCCTCTCATCAGATGTACAATATTTTCCCAGGTTTACAAACTTAGGGTCTTGTTCATCTCCTATATTCAATTTTTCTGAGTCACCTTCATCAGGAGGTTCATGAGATGCAGGTTTTTTTCTAACAGCATCAGATCTGTCAAATAGATTCTCAAGAGAAACTAGACCTTTAGGAATGTGGTTTCCCTTCAATTGAACAATTCATTCTTCAATAGTCTTCTCTGGATCAGGGAAAAATTCTTCGCAGGTCGACTGAGATCCCTCAAAATAAGTAGTGCTAAAAAATTCCATCATTTGTAAGAATTTATCTATCTACTTATCATCTTGGAAAACTTGCCAGTGTTTTGCATTATCAGGCACCTTAGGTCTGTATACCATCTCAATTTTATAAATTGTTTCTTTGAAATCTAGATGGGGAAGCAACAAAGATGCTGAGACTGCCAAAGAATCAGCTCTACTATTAAGGTTTATAGGGATAGCTTTAATAGAAAAGGCCTCAAATCCTTCAATTTCATCCCACACACAGTTTCTATAATGTTTTAGTCTCTCATTTTTTACTGAGTACCTTCCTCTTACTTGTCTCACTATCAGTTATGCATCTCCTTTAGCTTTTAGCATTTTTATTCCTTTCTTTTTAGCTTCTTCAAGACCAAGTAGAAGGGCTTCGTACTTGGTGATGGAGGGTGCTCCCCTTAATGCCACAAACACATAACAGAAACAGAGAAACAACAACAATTTGCAAGAACAGAAAATGGGCTTCTTATTATCTCCACAAATGTGGAATTAAAAAACTTTCAGAATTACAATATGCAAAGCCACATGGGCATTTCACTTACAATATTCTGTAGGACAAAGCCTCGAATTATTAGTCCGATCCACCCAGAACTGCCCCGAACTGCCTAAAACAACACTACGGGCCTTCTTTATATAGACAATTTCCACCGCCCAAGAAGGTTCTAGAAATTTAGCCCTTAGGGCCGACCAAACTTAGAATTATTTTATTTTTCAATTTAGTACATCAAAGTCGGCTCAAAATAACTTTTGAAACCCGAAAATTTT
>MU224034.1:1957805-1969999 GCA_018584345.1 Thuja plicata
TATGACTGAGATGAACCTCCACATGCAAAATCAGAACATTCCGAGATCATATGGCCAACTTACTAAAAATAGCAAGTTTCCATAAATAGCAGCTCTACACAAGGTAGCCCTTATTGAAAAGAAAACATAAATATTTGTGGGTGATGCAAGATTGCCCTTACACCCAGGATGCTCCTGCATCACTTGGCAGTATTATTGGTGTTACCAAACTCCAACTTGAAGGAGTGAGGAAAAATATCTCCCTGTGGTGATATCAGAACAGCCCCTACTTCAGAGCCTACTGAGGCACAACTACTATCAAACTCTAAAGACCACAAAGAATTTGATTCCTCATTATCAACCTTCTCTGAGTTCACCTTTGATGACATCATATAATTTCCAAATTTACATTCATGGTACAAGATCTGAGATTTAGGATCTTCTAATGGAAAAATAGTGTACTTGGACTTTCCTTCAGGTTTCAGGACAATATTTTAGTTACCAATAGGAATTTTTTCTTGTGACCAATCTAGTTTGATTTCTCCCCAAGGTCCCTACAAAAGGTTCTAGTAAGAAACATCCCATAACTGGCAGGGATGTCAGCTACCAGAATGGTTAACTTAAGCTCTTTACTAGGATGAGCAGCCAGGGCTACTTGAGCATCTTTAATTTGTCCTACTAGGGGGACTTGGTTGGAATCCATGGAGTAACATCTTCCAAAAGTGGCTATTAGAGGAAGGTCTAAAGATTTTTCTACTGAAGAAGGCATTACATTATCAGATGCTCTAGAGTCAATGATGCATTTATTCAATTTGAATCCATGAATAAACAGCGATAGATAAAAAGGATCTGGTTTTTGAGAGACAAAAGGACTTGAATCATTAGAGAACTGGGTAGCCAATGTGGGTTGGATTTCTTTAGGAAAAATAGCATGTGTGGCTTTACTAGTTGCATGATTTGAAGAGGTTTGGCCTAATTTGATATTACTTACTAGCTTATCAAGTTCTTTGGGATTCATTCTGAGATAATCAGCCGGTGACACTTGGATTTTCAAGGTTTTACAAAAATTTACAATGTCAAAAGAAGAATCAGGCGAAGAGTCTTGAGAAACTTTAGCCTCCTTAGCATTTGAAATTTTGGAAAAATAATTCTTTGGGGAAAAATCCTTACCTTTATCCTTGTCCCAGCGTTGAGAGTCGAAGGAGAGTCATTAGCTTGAGAATTGCATTGATTTTTGGTCATGATCGAACATTTGGGATCTTCATGAGTTACTAGAATACTGCCTCCTCTTTCTGAGTCTGACTCGTATTCCATAAAATAATTTCTTGAGCCGCTAGGTAACAAAGAAAATTTTGCATGTTCAGACATATCATCAAATAATTCTTTATTAACATGCATTTGCATTGATCTCACCATCTCAGGACAAGTTGCACCATCATTCTCATCAGTGAGGTGAAAGGTACACATATTTTCTCTTTTAGGGGGAACTTCTACTACTCTTGTTCATTCTGTGATTGTCCCAAATATCTGTGACTAAGAATAGCTTGACCAAGGTTTCCTCTAGGGATATCTTTGTATGGTTGAGGTAAATTCGCATTTCCCTTAGGAAGTTGCCTCTTCATAGTAATTACATCATTCACTAATCTTTGCAATAGGGGATCTGAGGAAGTAGCACTCTGAGAATTTGGTTGTTGGACATCTTTCCTCCACTTGCCAACTATGATAAGATCTTCTTCTAGTTCAATAGTCATGGCCTGAGTTGCATCTAAATCAGCTACCCTCACTCATCTTAAATGAAAACCAACATCTAGGGGCATGGCATTCATAAATAAATCTTTTCTATTTGCAGCAGTAGGTCTTTTTGGGGTAGGAATATTATGAATAATCTTATTAAACTTTGCCACAAACTGTCTCATGGGCTCATGTATTTCTTTCTTCAACTGTGTTAACTGGGAAAGAAGATCATGTTCATCAGATATACTTATAAAGTGTGCTTCAAAAGCAGTTTTTATAGTATCCCAATCATTTATCTGGCCATTGAGCAAGTGATAAAACTAGTCAGCTACTGATTCAACAAGTGTTTGAACAAACAATCTAATTGCAACATCTTCATGCTGAACAGCCATAATTCCACAGGCTATATTAAATGCATTAAGATGATCTTTGATGGAGACTTTCCCGTCACCATAGAATTTGGGAAAAATCTCTTTAGCTCCTTTAGGAAAAGAATGATTTCTTGCCAGATTAAGAGGTCCAACGGCATTACCCCAAGGTTGTGCCATGACTGAGGGTGGATAAATTGTCTAAAGGGGGGAGCTTGAATTCCAGAAAGAGTCAAGGCTTGCCACTGATGAGAAGATGAGGATATATTAGGACTTGAATTCTTAGGAGAAGGATGTCTACTTTTAGCCTTCTTCTTTGGGGTATAACTGGTTGGAAACTAAAGGTTTTGAAGTTCCTGGAAAAAATAATCAAAGATACCCTCCCTTGCTTAGGACCTAGTAAAAGGTCAAGAATCCAAATTTGTGAATAATTCTAATGTCTCTACACAGCTCTATCTACTATGGTGGCTTCTTGGACAATGGGAAGACCTCTCAACCACTCACCAATTTCTTCTTCCTCTTCTAACACCAAGTGATCTTGTTGATAATGTTGGTCACTTTTCCTTACAATCCAGGCTACTGAATGAAGATTAGAAATTATGTCTTCCTGGGTATTTAAAAAGTATAATTCAAGTTGAATAACTGGGGGAACTTCTTCCTGGCCAGGAATTATGAGAGCGGGAAACACCATGGTTGCTTCATTTAAAGGGAATGACTATTAATACTTTGTGTATCGACTCCCCAATAGAGTCGCCAAAAATCTGTTAACATACAAATTCATCTTTCTATAAATTATTAATCACTTTCTCTAAGCCCATGAAAAACAATAATCTTCAACTAACAGTTGAATTATAATATTTAAATTCATAATTATCTGAATTAAGGTACAGCTCCCTATTTTATTTTCAATGAATCTTGACAATCATACATTGCTTTCGCAAACACATACACTTTTAACAAGAAAGGAAATAAGATTTTTGCAGTATTCCATACATCAACATGCCATGAAAACTGAATGAAAGATATATATTTCAATACCAACTGAAGATCACAGACTTCAATTTTAGAAACTAGTTGCTGAAAACAAACAATACTAAACACACTAAAGAAAAATCCACTTGAAAATAGATTTCCAATATTCAAGAAATATCCCAATAGAGATCAAAATGCTAATATAACCCAACAGATTCACAAAGCATAAATTTTTGTTCCATTCATATAAAAAATATACTTCCAAGTTTCCTTCTCGATTAACAAACTAACTGAAAGATACTAAAAACTATTCAGTCTTAGGATTACCATCATCTGAATATAGACTATCCAAGCTATAACTAGTCGTCAGTCTCAGAAAATAGGAACTGACATCCTGTCATGCCCCACCAGGGAACCAGGACGAAACTAGAAAGGTTACTCAGTTAAGAGTCTATATGCATTTTTTTTTTTAAGTTCTAAAGTTACACATTTTGATTACAGATTCTCCCTAGGTTCCCCAAAGAACAAGACTTAACCATAACTTTCATTATAACATAGTCTCTAACATATTCGTTACATAAGTTTTTGTTTGTCTAAATCATTTAACTTCTAACATATCATGATTGTTTTCTTTTCAAACTTTTAAAAGAAGTGTGCATAAAGTAGAGAGTTTTCCTAATAACTATTGCATGCTATTTAGAAATAAACCATCATTGCATTTTCAATATCAATATAACCAATTCTCTTATTTTCTTTCATAACCATGAAACATCATAATTCTATCATATTTTCCATAAGCAAAGTTCACTTCTTTTCTTTAATAAATACATCTTTTACATTGAAAGATAGTTGATCCCTTTTCCCATTTTCCTAAAACTACCCATCCCATTACATCAATCTAAAATATATAAAATATTAATATACATTCATCTCCTCTTGGGAGGTTACATTAATGAAATATCATTACATGATCAACAATGCAGAACAACAAGAAAGTCTTCATCTTTCACAATTCTGGAGAAAGCACAAGCAGGATCCTTCCACAACTCTATGAGCAATACCTCGATAAAATATTTACCACCCAACCACATGGATACCCAAAAAGGATCCACTCCCCCATGCTAGGAGATAAACACCATTATCCACACAAGAAAGTGATAACTAGGCCATTCCTAAGGAGAGGGTAGTGCATTTCCCCAAAACATAATAGAAAACATGAGAAGAATACAAAAAATAAGACACATCGGTAGAAACTCTAAGACATGATAGGTGAGTGTCATCACATAGCCCTCACCCCTTGGGTTACCCTGGTTAGCCACTCTGGGCCCCGATCCCCAAGTAGGCACATGCAGAACTGAACATCTCTCATAGGGACGAGATTGTCCGATTGTGCTACCGCAATAACACCTTCTCCCACTCCCATCTATAGCCTTTACTAGCACTACTGGCATGGGTGAGGCTTATCTTATTAATGTTTAATTCTCTTCCCATAAATTATTATTTTTATCACTAGATTAGTCAACTCCACAATGGGTTACCCTGGTACTAGCCACTTAGGGCCCCGACCCCACACTGTGAGCCACTCACCTAGTGTTCCTAGGTTTCCTACCTCTATAAAACTCATCAAAGTACATAAGGATAAGAAGAAAGAGTATACAAGAGTTCATAACATCCACCTAGAACATAAAGAAGGTCACACAAGGTTCTTAGGGTACATGAAACAACCCTAACCCTAATCAGGGTTCCAAATCTTATAACAAGCTTATAAATGATCAAAAACATAACAACATGCATAAATAGGGTATTTTGCAAGTATGGAAAACCTCTAGAGCCAACCCTGGGTCAAAAGAAAACCATAAACCCTTCTGAGAACCCTAAAACATCAATTGGAAGAGTCTTATGCAGATGGAACCCTAAGCTACGCAAGTGGGGCTCTAAGCTACGCAGGTTGTGACCTAACCTGCGTAGGTGGTACAACCTGCATAGGTGGTGCTTCCTGCACAGGTGTTCACACATCCTATGCAGGTGGTACCCAGTTCTGCACAGGTGGTCAGGACCTATGCATCCTCTGGACAACAACCTTCAGATTCCACCTTCTGGGTAAAACTGAATAAGATGGAGACCCATAAGGCAGAATCATAGAGATACCCATTTGGTAATCCTCAGTTCTCCTTCTAAAGTATCCCTCTAACCCATCTACCCTTATGGAAAATCTAATAAGTTTCTGCCCAGATGTGCAAGGTGTATAAAGGTGACTACCCAAGACAAAGTTCTAAGTGAGAAGATAATCTACATATCATCTACAGAATGAGGTTCTATCAGAAAGTGAATACATTCTAAGAAGGAAATACACAGAGAACTACAATATATAGAAACTCATAAACCAATTTCACTAGCAAGCATACTTCATTATTGCATTCTTATGAGAAAGCATAAACATTTAAATACACATAAAGGAATTACATTATTCATATAACCACAGAAGACAATAAACAATCATAGTAATTAAATAGACAGGATTCTCTTTTCCAGGTAGAGCCTACCTAGAGTCCTATGGAGACCTTTGACATAATCCAATCCTATCCTCCCAAGCCTATGCTTCTTCAGCCTTTTAACCAGTTGGATGCTCTCCCAATGTTTCCCTCTATCTTACTAATAGTTTCCAGATATGTATAAATTTCTCTGAGTATAATTTTCCTTTGTCCTCTTCCTAACTCCTACTTACTATATTCCCTTAATATAAATACATTGTTGGATTGGTTTCTCGGGGAGTTCAACCGATGCAACCATTCGTAACTATTTATTGGTTAATATTTTGGACATAATAGTCTTTTAGATAAATTTAATGCATAGGTAGTTTCCTGAGAACACTTTAGTTAAATTACCTCCCTAGTTACTTTATGGTTTAATTCATGCTTAAGGTAACTCTTCATTATTTATTCCAACATTTAATTTGAGTAATTACTTTCCTTATTAATAGAGTAATGTAATTTCATAAGACACTTAATTTCTTTTCTTAAAACAAGAAAGACATATAATGAACAATTACATACACACATTCCTTTATTAATACATTAATATAGGCATATTTATAGTATTACATAAATATATTTATATATAGACATATGCATATGTGTGCACCCATATGCCTATGTGTGTGTGTGTGTGTGTATAAAACCAAGCACATATTATAAAAATCATCCATTATTTAAATACATTAGAAAAGGTATATTACCATGCATAAATAACTCCATCACGCCATCCAGTAATTATAAACCACAATTCAACCACAAATAATATTCACCTAGTTCAATAACAAATATCCACAATTGACCAAATTCCAAGCGTCAATAAATGAACATCAAATCATAATAAAAGACAATTCCCAAAAGGACCCAACCCGGGGATAGGGATCAAGGTAAGGCTTAGTCTTGTGGAATCAGGTATTATCTCCATCACAACAATGATCGAGGATTTAGAGAGCACGCTCAGACCTATGGAGCCAGGTGGAGACGATGCTCGGTACCTAGAATCCTGCATCACCAAGGAGAGATACATGTGCATAGAAACATATACATACATATATAAGACATTGCAAATAGATGACCAGGATCGATACATCATGCGGACCTTAGCTAAGTGAGTAACTATGACTTCGTCTTGAGTCATGAAAACACATCTGACATATATACCAAAAGTAAAGCATCATAAAGGATTTTTGAAAGCATGTTAGTCAGAATAGCACATTATAAGTGGAAAAGGTTAGAATTCCATTCATTACACATAATAATTATTTTTCATAAAGACATTAATCATGAACACATATATATCAAAACACTCAACTCAGCATAATATCATCTAGATCTACCAAAAAGTAAACAACTGAAATCATATAGTTTATGTCAAAATGCTAAACACAAAATAATAGTATATTCATTCGAGAGGGTATTACATCCTTCCCCCCTAGAATTAGGCTTACTCCTGGAAGCCTACAAATAGATAAGGATAGTGAACTCTAAGTTTAGCAGCATCCTCCCAAGTTGTTGAGGCCTCGTCATTAGGATCCCATTGGACCCTTGCATGATCTATAGTATGAACCCTGAGGGTTAGAGTGTGTTGTTGTAGAATATGTACTAGCTCCAAATCTAGCTTCCCGTCCACTACCTATAAAGCATTCCAGTCCAGGACATGAGTCAGATCATGAATATATCTTCTAAGTATAGAAACATGAAATACATCATGAATATGAGCGAGGCTAGGTGGCAAGGCAAGTCAATAAGAAACTGGTCCTATCCTTTCAAGGATCTCAAAGGGAACAACAAATCGGGGTGCCAGCTTAGAGCCTTTTCCATAATGGATAGGACTCTTTCACAGTCTCACCCTAAGGAACACTCTGTCTCCTTGAGTAAAATGTACATATGATCTGTGAGCATCGGTATATTTCTTTTGTCTATCCTGTGCAGTAATAATGTGCTCCCTGATCTGCTCTACCTGTCATTCCATATCCTATAACATTTCCAATCCAAGGAGTACCATATCTTCCAAATGATCCCAGCTCAAAGGGGTATGGCAAGGACGACCATATAAGGCCTAAAATGGGGACATATCGATGGAGCTGTGGTATCCATTATTATAAGAAAATTCCACCAAGTATAAGTAATCTTCCCAAAGGGTCTGCCTATCCATCACATACATCCTGATCATATCTTCAAGAACCTAATTAACCCATTCAATTTGACCATCCGTCTCTGGGTGATAGGCTGAGCTAAAGTTGAGTTGAGTCCCTAATGCCTGTTGTAGGGAATTCCAAAGTGCAGATGTGAAAATTGGATCTCGATCAGAAATAATCTTTGTAGGGATACCATGAAGTCTTACTATGTCCTTCAAAAATACTCTAGCTACTACAGCTGATGTGTAAGAGGACTACATGGGAGTGAAATGGGCTACCTATGTAAGTCAGTCAATTGTAACCATGATGGCATCATGTCTTTGTGGGGTAACAGGAAGTCCCACAATGAAATCCATGGAGATAATATCTCATTTCCATTCTAGAACAATATGGGACTGCAGGAGGCCTGCCGGATGCTGATGCTCAGCCTTCACTCTCTGACATTCTAGACATCTTGCTACATAATCTACTACATCCCTCTTCATCCCTAACCAATAGTATAAATGACATAGGTCAAAAAATATTTTCTTCACTCTTGGATGTGCTGAATAGGATGCTCTGTGGCTTTCTGCTAAGATAACTGTGCGAAGGTCACCTAATAAAGGCACATAGATTCAACCTTGATGTCGTAATAGCCCATTGGGGTCTAAAAGATACCCTATGAAGCCCCCCTCTAGGGGTCTTCCTGATTCCAGTCCTTCCTTAACCTCCTTATACCATGAGTCACTAACAAGAGCTTGCTGGATTCAGTTTCTCAAATCCATGCTAAGGGAGATTGTCGTCAAGGTATGCCTACGCCGGCTCAGGGCATTGGCCACAACATTAGTTTTCCCTGGATATACTTAACCTCAAAATCATATTCACACAATAATTCCATCCATCTGTGTTGTCTAGTATTGAGATTAGGTTGAGTGAAAATATATTGAAGACTACGGTGATCTGTATAGAGTTCAAAATTATGCCCTAACAAGAAGTACCTCCATTTCACTAAGGCATGAATAACTACTACCAATTATAGGTCTTGGGTGGGGTAGTTAAGCTCATGGTCCTTTAGCTTCTAAGACTCATAAGTGATAACTTGTCCTTCTTGCATAAGGACTGCCCCAATTCCTTCTAGAGAAGCATCGATACAAACCACAAAATTTCCAGAGGGTTTTGGAACTATTAGGATGGGCGCACTGGTCAACTTCTCTTTTATACATTGGAAGGAAGCCTCACACTTCTCTGACCAAATAAATTTCTTTCCTTTTCTCTATAAGGAAGTGATAGAGTGAGATATCTGAGAGAATCCCTTGACAAAACGCCGATAATACCCTGCCAGCCCCATAAAGCTATGGACCTCAGAGACATTATTTGGAGTTGGTCATTCTACTATAGCCTGAATCTTTGCAGGGTCAACTACAATGCCACTCCCTGAGATGACATGACCCAGATATTTAACCTTTGTCTGGAAAAACTCACATTTTTCTGGATTAGCATAAAGTTGATTTTTCCTTAAACATTGCAACACTTGGCGAAGGTGATCTTCGTGTTCCTCCATTGTTTTGGAGAATACTAAGATTTCATCCAAGAATACTATCACAAATTTGTCCAAATAAGTTCTGAACACCCCGTTCATCAAGCTCATAAAAATAGACGGAGCATTAGTTAGCCCAAATGGCACTACCATGAATTCATAGTGGTCATACCAGGTATGAAAAGCTATAAGGTGAATATCAGTCTCATGAATTCTTAGGTGGTGATAGCTTGATTTTAGATCAATCTTTGAAAATACTTTTTCCCATTTCATTTGATCAAATATATCGTCGATGTGAGGCAAAGGATATCTATTCTTAATGGTGACTTTATTAAGTTGTTAGTAATCAATGCACAATCGGAGAGTCCCATCTTTCTTCTTAATGAAGATTATTGAAGCACCCCATGGGGATACATTGCCTCTGATGAATCCCTTTCCTAGAAGTTCTTCTAGCTACAACTAGAGTTCCCCAAGTTCCTATGTGGTCATGCGGTAAGGAGCTTTAGAGATTGGTTATGCTCCTGGAACAATCTCTATTCGGAAATCAATGTCCCTTTTAGGAGGCATTCTAGGAATTTCCTTGGGAAAAATGTCTGCAATTTCTTGAAGCAAGGGGTGATCAAGAGTTATTTTTACACCTTCCCCTTCTTCCAAGTCATTAACTAAAATTGTGAACAACTGACATCCTTTACGCATGCACCACTTGAGTTGCATTGCGGATATCATGTGGAGGGAGATGGGTTGCTAAACCCCAATGATCTTCCTCTTTTTTCTTGCATCATCAGAGCACTGGATGCTTTTCTCTTTATAATCTATAATGGCTTTGTGAGCCTCTAGCCAATCCATCCCCAAGACTAGTCCATAAGAGCCTCGGGGATCACTCGAAGGTCTATAAGGGTGGAAAAAGGTCCAAGTGCTAACTCAAAATTTTGAACACAAGAGTCAGAGGCTATCCTTTCCCCAGAGGCTAGCTTGACCTACCACTTATCTACTTGCCTTACTACCATCAGCATGCATTTCTTAACTAGAGAAGGTGAAATGAAAGAGTTGGTGGCTCCTAAATCAAACAAAATAGTGGTAGAAATATCCCCTAAAAAACCTGGAGTTTCAATGACCAAACCCTGATGTTCTTTTTGCTTTTGATCCAACACAAAAAATACCCTATGAGATCTACCAGCATCCCCTATGATTGTTTTTGAGGTGGCTTTCTTATAACTAGAAGTCGGTGTTGATTTATGAGGACAATTTACTGCAATATGGCCATGTTGTCCACAAGAATAACACCCTGTATTTCTAACAAAACTCTTCCCAGACCCATGAGCACTTGACTATTGAAATTTCCTTGGCTACTATTCTATTGTGAATTCTATGATGGTTGAGAATTTGGATAGCATTTTTTATGCTGCTAGTTGCGAGCGTTTCCTAACTGAGACCCACTATTTTTGTTGTTGTAAGAGGATTTCTTTTTCTATGGGTTCTGACTTCCCTTAGATGAGGAAGGATAGTTCTTAGGGTTGGATTTTCCTTGAAACTAATTTCCTTTGTACCCTGACCCAAATTGAGGGGCATTACCCCCTGAATTATACATCAGCCCTCCCAAACCTAAGGCTGCATTCTACTCAACAATGCGAGCTTTGATGACTGCTTCACTGACAGACTGAGGCTCAAATACCTGCACTTGACTGGAATATCAACTATTGATCCCTCTAAGGAAGTGTTGAGTAAGCATGGCTTCATCATCCTTATAACCTAAATAATTTTTGAGTTTAAAGAAGTGTCTTTCGTAATCATCAACTGACATGGTTAACAATTTTAAATTGTGAAATTATTCTGCCCGCTCACATCTCCAATGGTCAGATATAAATCAAGCTCTGAAGAGTTCTAGGAGTAGTTCCCAAGACAAGGTATCTATGTCAATGTGTAATTTTTCTTTCTTTTTTTCCCACAAAGAAGAGGCAAAGTCCCTTAGGTGAATAACTGCAAACTGAGCCTTGGTGTTACTGTGGTATGGATGCATGGAAAATAACCTTTCCAAATCAATTAGCCATGTTTTGGTGGTGGCACCGCTCTGTGCTCCCCTAAACAAAGGTGGGTTTTCTCTAAGGAGATCCTGCATGTGAGAATCTCACAAGGAATCCTCCTCTATTGCCAGATTTCTTCTGCTAGGGCTTCTTTCCCTTTCCCTCTCATGGTGGTGAGAGACATTGGACTCATCCCGATGGCCCCTAAACTAGCCTGCATCAAGTCTCTGTAGTATCTATTGCAGTAGCTCCTACATCTGAGCTCCCTAAAAATCCCCTATGTGGCTATCATATTGTTCCCAACTTCCTTCCTCCTCAAAATGATCTTCCCCTCAAGACCCTTCCTGGTGGGATCTTGGAGGAGTGTTTTCAACATCCCTTCTACCACGGGTAACTGGAGGCATCCTAGATAAAACAGGGAAAGAGATAAGTCTAAAGGTTCAATTCCCTATCTTAGGTTCATGGTTTTAATGATGGGTGCAAATGTCTAAGCTTAATGAGCCAATATACCCTGGGTTTCAGTGTGGAAACCTAGGGCTCTGATACCAAGTTGTCATGCCCCGCCAGGGAACCAGGAAGAAACTAGAAACATTACTCAATTAAGAGTCTATATGCATTTTTTTTTTTAAGTTCTAAAGTTACACATTTTGATTATAGATTCTCCCTAGGTTCCCCAACAAACAAGACTTAACCATAACTTTCATTATAACATAGTCTCTAACATATTTGTTACATAATTTTTTGTTTGTTTAAATCATTTAACTTCTAACATATCATGATTCTTTTCTTTTCAAACTTTTAAAAGAACTGTGCATAAAGTAAAGAGTTTTCCTAATAACTATTGCATGCTATTTAGAAATAAACCATCATTGCATTTTCAATATCAATATAACCAATTCTCTTATTTTCTTTCATAACCATGAAACATCATAATT
>MU224034.1:1979743-1990961 GCA_018584345.1 Thuja plicata
CCCACCGTAGTTTTTACTTCCTAACAGGAGTTTTCTGCGATATCATATCTTGTGTCATGTGTTATCTATTTTCATGAATGTTTCTGTTATGGTTACATACTAAAGAATTTATGATATGATTGCATATATATAAAGAAAGATGAACAGTTAGATAAGATAATTTACAAACTGATGATTAAGGGTTAATGGGCTAACCAAAGAAAAGTTTTAGAGGTACTGATTCACCCCTCCCCTCTCAGTATATCATCTCAATATAATTCCAACAATTGGTATCAGAGCTAAGTCTCTCTCTTAAAAAGCTTAAAGACTTGAGAGCAAAGATCAGAGCAATGGACAAGTTCAGACTGGACATGACTATTAAGAATGAGCAGTTACAGATGTAAATAAACTATGAGGAGTATAAGGAGGCAAAAATAAAGCTGAGACAACTTCTTGAAGAAATAAATATTATGGCAACCAAGCTGAATGAGAAAGACTACAAAGAAATGGAAATACAAGAGTACTTTGAAATAGCAGAATCATCATTGAGCAAAGCTTCAGACGCATCAGTTGAAGAAATTACAAGTATGAAAGAGATCAATCTACATCTGA
Source organism: Thuja plicata (assembly GCA_018584345.1). Classification (NCBI taxonomy): domain Eukaryota; kingdom Viridiplantae; phylum Streptophyta; class Pinopsida; order Cupressales; family Cupressaceae; genus Thuja; species Thuja plicata. The sequence continues at coordinate 1,980,335 of MU224034.1, forward strand.
CAGATCAAATAAAGATGCTACAAATTGGTCAAGAAAATCTAATCATAAAAATTATTGATGTCATGAATGATGCAAGAAAAGCTGAAAAAGAAAGAAAACTAGCCATTGATGATAGGAGGAAAATTACAGAGAAACTACAAGAGAAAGAATCAAAAATTCTAAGACTCACTGAGCATCACCATGAGGTTACAAACCAAATTATTCTTATGAGTCAAGAAGAAAACAGATTAAATACAGAACTCATTGAAATAATACAGATCATAGGTGAGCTAAGAGAAGAAAATGAGAAATTGAAGCGTGAAATCAAAGTCTAGAATCAACACAATGAATTGATCAAAAAGGCTGAGAATAGAAACAAAAGGATAGATGATTTTCTTGATGGAAAAAGAAGAGTCAACAACTACAGAGGATTATGGTACAATGAGAATGGTGAATCTTCTAATCAACCATATTAGAGGAATGCTTTCACAACCGCAAGATCCAAGAAAATGTCATGCAATCACTGTGGAAAACCAGGCCACACCTCAAACATCTGCAAAAGAAAAATGAAAGGTATTTCTCAAGCACAATTTACTTTTACTGGTAATTGTTATAAATGTCAAAAGAAAGGACACAAAGCACATGAGTGTAGATCCAAAGTGATAAATCCAAAGAGAAAAACCTATATAGACAAGTACTGTCCTACATGGAAGATGAATGGGCATACACATAAGGAATGTTGGAAAAAGAATAACAAGGCGTGGACTCCAAAGGAGAATGATAAAAGCTACAAACTAGAAAGAGTAGGTAACTCATATGTTTGGGACTATAACACATGGGTAAATTGCATATCATGTGGAAGGTATGGTCATATTGCTGCCAACTGTATGAAAAAGTGGACCAGAAGGTCAAGAGGATGGTCCAATCCAGGCATGGCATGTTTACATTGTCATAAGGTTTGACATGTGATAAAATATTGCAAGGACCGACTGACAGACACAAATACACATCCCAATGGAAATACCATTGATGATATCAAAAGAATGAGAAACAAGATGTGGGTAAAAGCCACAAACACTAAAGGTTCTGGAACAAGCAATGCAAATGGTGACACCCCATCCACTGGATCTAGTGACATCACTACATCTAACTAGATTTCTCAAGTAAGTATGGAACTAAATTATAACAAGTTCTACTATGCATCGATTCCATTATACATAGTTCATATTGTAATATAGGCATGAATAAAGATGCAATATATTGTTATGTGCTAAACTTTTGAAAAGAAACCATCAATTATTGGGCACAATATGCATCATTGAACACACACAAAAAAAGTAAGTGTTACTTACAGGAATGTATCAGTCATTACACAAGCTAAGTGTAAATCGACGGATATCGGTGAATACTGAATCACAAAAGCTATCATCGCAACCTCACTGATGAGCATCAGTAAAGTCTCCAAAATAGCTAGCAACCTCGATGCTTTTCATAGACACCGATGGTATTATGAATGTCTTTACCAACAAAAGCATTCTTCATAAACCGACGAGTTGGTAAGAATTTATGAAAACTTAGGGCACAAAAAGGTATAAAAGACCAATGGGTAAGCTCATTTTTGCACCCGCGATTTTTTAGCAGAGTAGAGTAGACCAATGAGATTTGAGAGAAGAATGGAAAGTGACCCAACAAAAGGCAGACATGAAGCATTCAGATTCACAGGCAATCACAGAGAATCTATAAGTTAATACACTCACCGATAGCACTGTCTATATTTTGCAAAAAGCCCTAAATTGAAAATATGATGGCATTGACCTCTAGGGTAGAGAAAATTAAGGATGACAAGAAGAAACCTTTCAAACTTGTCAATAGAGGAGCATGTGCTTAACCTAAGTATAAACTACACCCTGAAATAGCTTCTCAACCAGACGATTCTGGAGCATTCTCCGAAATCCCACCTAGGGTTTTGCTAGTAGAGGATGTAAGGTCCTACATTCATTGCAAGATCTCAGAGATAGGAGATCTAGACCTTGATAATGCCTATGTGGCACTTTGTGATGATGCTAGAAATCTCAAAGAAGAGCATGAACACTTGGAAATAAAAGGACTCACAAATGCACTGTATTTTCCTAGGGTTTTCAAGACAGAATGGATTAAAATCATCCTTAGTAGAGTTCACGACAAGGCTCTATGGCTAAACAAGCCAAAACCTATAACAAAGGATGTTATGCATGCGGTTACTGGTTATCCTACAACTGATAAGTTGTAGGCTCACAAACACCCATCTCTGGTAGAAGTTGAAAAACTAACAGGTGCAAAATCTGATAAAAGGGCACTAAAGGTAAACACCATTACCGACGCAGAGCTAAATTTTTGAGCATGTGTTGTTGGATACAAAATATTCCAAGCAAGAAAAATGAACAGCATATCTAGTACTGTTATGAGCACAGTGTACAAGATTATTAAACAGGGGAAGAAGATGGATCTAGAAGAGATCCTATTACATCAATTTGAGGAGAACATGTGCACAATAAGGTCCTCAAGGACAAACACATGTAATTTATGTTCCCTCATAATGTGTATATTCTTCTACTTTGAAGAATACTTTCCTTCCATAGGAAAAGTTGCATGGGACACAAGTAGACCCATTACCATTCAGATCAGTGAATTCATAGAATCACTTGGTACAGATTTTGACAATGTAATGAATGAATATTTCAAATCCATAAAGGAAATGCTTCAAGCAAGAACTAGAATTCCTAAGAGTATGATAGAGGAACACCTTGAAGAGATATGTTTTATGGTGGATACAGATTTCATTTACATACAAGTTGTAGTTCTGAGGAAATCATGGCTTGAAAAGTTGGATTATGAAATCAAAATGGGATTAGCAACTGAATGCTTTTAGGCATTGTTAAATGAACCCATTGACAACAAGAAATTAAGATTTGGTACTTATGAAGAGGCCAAACTGAAGATTAAGTCAAATCTTTTTGTCAAGAAGGTTGTAAAGCAGTCAAAGAGAATGGTAAAGAACTTGAAAATATCTTCTGAAGGAGAAGAAGAAGAAGAAGAAGGTGAAGAGGAACAAAAGGGAAAGGAGGAACTCACCGAGGAACATCTTACCATCGGTGATACAGCAGAGCAACAAGAATTAGAGGAAGAGAAGTCCGATTCACCACCTCCTCCTCCACCAAAGAAATCTAGAACAAGGAGCCAAAAAACATAGGATGCAATCCCTTCTCCAATGGTAAAATGGAAGGTGTACAAGAGGAAACCTGTACCTCAAAAGGAAAAACAACCAGCTAGGGCACCTGACAAAAGGAGGAAATATGTTTAGACTGATGAAGACTTAGAAGAGTCAGCTATGGATGAACCTGATGCTATGAAACTTGCAAAGGAAAAAGTAAAGGTTACATCTCCAACTAAAGACATTGATGACATGTGTAAGTCTATTTCCAAAGCTAGATCTGTTAGACATCCCAAAATTAGGAAATGGTTAAAGTGGGATACAGTAGAACAAAATAAGATTGAAGATACACTTATTTCTAAAATGTGCAAACACTATTATGTCCCACTGTACTTCACTTCACAAGATGTTCCACAAGAACTATTAGATAAAATATCTTCTAGATTCACTTTTGCACTCCATGAGGAGAAGAGGATAAGAGAAAGACTACTGGTCTCTCTTATGCCTCCTGAATCAACAAAAGAAGAAATCAATGAAGTCATGGAGAAATATACAAAGAAATTCTCACCAAAATTGAGAGCTTACAAATTTCTTGAAGGGAAGCTTATAGAGCTAGAAGAAGACACTCATCAAATATGGAGTGGAATACTAAATCATGATGAGGAAAGCAGTCCTAAAAAGGAACCTATAAACAAAATAGGTAACTCAACAGTTGAGTTAGATAGTGAAGAGGTATAGATCACAGGCCAAAAACAAACTGATGTTATAGATGAGGACTGGTCAATAGATGGTAAAGATGATCAAGTACCAACAAGCCCCACCCACATAAACTTGGAAAATGAAGAAGTTACCAAAGAAGAATTGTCAATAAAAGGTAACTTAGATGTTGATATAAACGATGATTCATGGTTAGACAACATTGTTGATACCATTACAGAAATAGACCCTACAGCAAAGGTTCAAAAAGATGAAGACATCAATGCTGCAGAGGGTAAGACTGACGGACATGACATAGCTATTGACACTGCAATAGTCAATACACCAAAAAATATGAATATATTAATAGATGCTATTGATATACAGACAAGTCAAGATAAATCATCTAAGAAAGATGATGATATACCCAAGGATATGGGTACCGATGATAATAAAGGTGCATCCAACACTCCAAAGGATACAGATATTGAAATGAAGGATGCAACCAATGAGTAGCAAGATGTATTAAAAGATCAGAACAAAGAGGCAGATAACACCACTAATGACACATTGAGAAAGGTTGAAGAGAAAGATAAGAGTGAAGATGTCAAGAAGAATGAAGGTACAAAATTAAAAGAATATTCATCTGTTGATACACCCAAGGTACATGAGGAGATGTATTCACCAACCCAACCGGTGAAAACTGAATAGATACAAAAGGATGCCTCATCCTCTCGACACTCACCCACAAAATCTACCCAGTCTCAAGTGTTACAGATGGTGGTACATCAATCTATAATCCAGCCAAAGAAAAAAAATAAGAAAATAGTAAAGAAGGACATCTTGGCTATGACACTTGATGAAGTCATTGAAGTTCCAAACTAGGACATTACCACTTTGGACAGTGACAAAATTCAAGAGTTTGGAGTGCTCTGTCAGAGAAAATCCATTCAAAAGAAGATGATACAAGAACATAGGGAAAACATGGCACTTGAAAAAGCAAAAGAGATACTCCAACAACTTGTTCCTGAAGTGAAACTTGAAGAAAATGCTTCCGTAAAGGAATAGATTTTTGTTCTTACCGACGCCATAACAGAGCAAGGTATAGATGCAGAACAAGCAATGGAAGACCAAGCAAAAAAGAAATATCAATTCAAGTTAATTGATAAAATCAGCCAAGAAGTGGCATTGAACAAGGTAAAGCTCTCATAAATCACTGAAGAATTAGAGCCAATGACTGCTGAAGAAATCACCTTAGTTCAAAAGATGTGCACACTAGAGAAATTTGCAAAAGAGAACAGTGACAAACTAGCAGGGATAGATCATAATGTCACAACGAGTGCACAAAGCCTAACCTCTCATGCCGATAGCATAAAGTCACATCATGGCACAGTCTTAGAGGCAAATAGGCTAAGGAAAGAAATATGGGATACTGAAACACAATTCAAAGGTGAGATTACTGAACTTCAAGCACATATTCTACCCAATCTTACTATTCTGCATTAACATATTTCTGATGCTAGAAATCTGATAGCAACCCCTGAGATGTCTGTAGTAGACAACATCTATGACATACATGTACAGATTTCACTAGAGCACATGGCTCTAGAAATGCTGAAGGAAAAATGGGAAAAGATGATGGAGGAAATCAATTCCTCACATTCCCACCTTTTTGAAAAGTTGTAAGTACCTTTGCCTTTATAATCAAAAAAGGAGGAAAGGACATGTATATAGTTATGTACATTATATATATATATATATCAAAAAAGGAGAAAAGAAAAATACATAAGGATATGTATATATACTTACACTTACTAGCATATACATAGGGGGAATCATTCAAATGACTAAGGAAAAAGTATACACTAGATACACAGGTGTACATAATAATACACTCAGTATGTTGCATATATCATGTTTTTGATACTAATGTCAAAGGGGGAGATTGATGACATTATTTTTCCATTATTACACTCAGTGGAAAACATTGACAGAGATCATCAGCAGACTAAATCATTACCACCAGAATACAAGCATCACCGACAGACTAAAGCATTACCGGACAATAGCGAGCATACCCGACATAATGCAAAGGTCACAAGAAAAATGCTAAGTATAGAATCGACAAGCATCACCAGCGACCACAAGCATCACCGACGACATAGTTTTCAGAATTAACCTGATAGGAACAGAAAAGGCATACCCAAAAACAAGTTCAAGAAAGGAACACCGACGACCAAGAAAACCGACTGTCAGAACCAACAGTCAGTTAAAGAACCCGCAAATTGTGGATCTGATTTTTACACGACAGATAAAGAAATGTAATTCTATTTATAGATTTTTTATTTGTTTTAAATCATAACTTGAGGGTCAATCAAGCTTTATGTAAATTTTTTAATGCATCCTAATGGATCTAAAACATATCTAACTAAAGATCAAGATCAAGTTGTAAACCTTGGATCTAGAGTTAACTTGCGATGCATGAATCAAGAACTGAGTCTAATTAAGTATAAATAGATGTTCAAACTCAATTGTGAGCACATGAATTCACATTGTTGATAGCTTCCAAGAGAATCTAAGGAGTAGAAGGAAGAATTCATGCAAAGGTCAAAAATAGAATACATCAGTTATCAAGAACACACAAAGGCTACCGATAAGCAGAAAAGGGTATTATTCAATCATGGAAGGATGATTACTAATATGTATGAAGCTTTATAGGATCTTTTATTAGCAATTAAGGATTGCATTTATCATCAGATCAAAGACTTATGTAGTTTCATTCTAACAAGTGCATCACATCTAAAATCCTTTTGTAGAAGGTGGACTTAACCGTTCTTTCCAAATCTCTTAACAGAGCGCACACTTAATAGTGTTGCTAAAGCTTCAAACGAAGTAGATCTTAATAGGTCTCCACTATAATACTCCTAACAGGGTAGGTCATCAGAAGTGACCAATTGTAATCCTTAACCGGCCCCTTCTTATCTACAGATAGTGAAGTCTTGTGGGTAACAATCCCCACCACAGTTTTTATTTCCTAACAGGAGTTTTCTGTGATATCATATCTTGTGTCATGTGTTATCTATTTTCATGAATGTTTCTATTATGGTTACATACTAAATAATTTATGATATGATTGCATATACATAAAGAAAGATGAACAGTTAGATAAGATAATTTACAAACTGATGATTAAGGGTTAATGGGCTAACCAAAGAAAAGTTTTAGAGGTACTGATTCACCCCTCCCCTCTCAGTACATCATCTCAATATAATTCCAACAAAACCAATGTGTATCAGTCTGTAAAAGGACTAAAAGCTACATTAGCCATATATTATCAAAATATCATTCATGATTGATGCAAGAAGAAGCTAAAATTCAAAGCTACATCTATATATAGAAAGGTATATATCAGAACCAAGCACCAGAGAAAACTGTTATATTGATGATGGATAAGGGAAAGTCAAGGAATATATTATGGATAGAAGAAATTGTTTCACAGAATGTCAGATATTTGTGAAAATATTTGTTTGGAATTTTTGTCAAAGGGATAAAATGTATCCATATTATCATTAGAAACTATTCATTATCAGATTACTTCAAACAGGGAGAGATCATATCCATAGGGAGAGAATTTGTATCAAAGTTGCAAACAAAAGACAAAGACATAAAAGAATAAGAGAGAGAAATTGACACAGACAGTTGATACAACACATCAGAAGAAGAAACAAAAAGCTACAAGAATCAAATCTAAGCTAATACAGAGCTTACCAACGGTTAGACATTTTTATCAGTTATCAAAACAAACTGTTTGGTAATTTGATGAATCTCAACAATTGTATTTCATTTTGTATTAGAAATAGTATAGTGTGATAACATAGTATGTTTCCATCAATTCCAAAGGGAGAGATTGATGACATATAACTGATTGAATGTTTGATAATGTTAAGTTGAAGATGATGCAAGACAAAAAATCAGTTAATGGTTTGTATTGTCATTGATGTCAACTTGATATCATCTGTATGGTCATATACATAATGCCAAAGACTTTAGAGAATCAATGGAACAAAGGTTATGCTTTCAGCAATGCATAAAAGTCATGTATTCACTAAGTGACAGACAACACCGACGGAGTGCACACCACCGGTAAAGAAAAAGATAAAGTCACAGTGGTGCCCGACAAGCAGAAGACAGTGTTGCTTGACGAAGAAGAATCACAGGATACCCGATGAGCTAAAAATAGTGTTTCTTGACAAGCAAGATCCAATAATTCTTGACGCAAAGAGATCTCAAAGATAACTAAAGTTGCACCAATGGAACTGGCAGTTGTCACCAATGACGAACTACAAAATTGACCAACAGAACGGAGAGATCAAAAAATGACAAAACATCTAGCTGGCAGAGCTTAAGGATAGACTTAACTGGTTGTTTTATTTGTTTTATTTGACCACAGTTAAAGCAATTGATTTATACAGTTGGCAAGAAGATAACTATGAGATAAATCAGGAGTTAAAGTCGTAAATCAATTTGGCTGGATTGTTTTTTACGCCAAGAATCAAGAATCAAGAACCAAGAATTAAGGAATATCATGTCTATATAAGAGACAAGCATAATTCATTTCTAGAGAAGCAATCAGATACATAGGGGAGTGAATTTAAAGAAGATGCTGAAGAGAAACTGGTGAAGGTTAAGCTTCATACAGTCCTGATCAATCAAGCTAAGGGAGAGCTAAAGAATTCCGTAGACACCGACGAATAGTGAAGCACAACATCACAGAGCAGAAAGTGTGAAGTACAAAGGAACTGAATTGATACATTGATCAGAGAGGTATTGTAAGCAAATAGATCTGAATATCTGCAATTCAAAGTTGCATTAGAAATAGGTCATTGTGTTTCAGTTTAACCATTGAAACATTAAGTCTCTTAACAGAGAAGGACTTAACCATCTTCTATAATTGAGGTATATCCTAACAGATTACCAAAAAGGTTGATTCATGATAGTAGCATCGGTCTTACCTAAAGCCTAATGACAGTCTAAGAAGGAGGCTGATTCAAGGATGGTAGTAAGATTAGCATAAAGCCTATTGATAGTCTAGAGGCTGATTCAAGGATGGTAGCGTAGATGCCAGATACTCAGTGACAATATATGTATAAAAATCCTCTAACAAGGTCACACTTAACAGTGTGTTTGTAACCTTTAACAGGGTTGGCTCCTAACAGGGCTCACTTCAGAAGAGTGAAAATTTGGGGTACCGGTCCCAGTGGTTTTTCCCTTAACAGGGTTTTCACGTTAAAATCCTTTTGTTATGTGTGTATGTTTTATTAATTTATTTTTTCACATATCACATATGCATTTATGGATTGATTGGTATACTCTGCATATTTACTGAGTATCGGTGAATAAGTTTTACTTCCTATCGATTATCAAGGAGAAGAAGGACAGACAAGGTAAACCGACAGACAAATATTTATTTCAAGTATTTCAAAGGCATACATCTTGTAGGGACTTAATAATATTTGGTGTATTAATTGGTGGATTGAATTTTAAAGGATAAATTTTTGAGGCCACTGATTCACCCCCCCCCCCCCTCTCAGTTATTACTAACAGTGCATAGAAACATATACATACATATATAAGACATTGCAAATAGATGACCATGATCGATACATCGTGTGGACCTCAGCTAAGTGAGTAACTATGACTTCATCCTGAGTCATGAAAACACATCTGACATATATACCAAAAGTAAAGCATCATAAAGGATTCTTGAAAGAACGTTAGTCAAAATAGCACATTATAAGTGGAAAAGGTTAGAATTCCATTCATTACATATAATAATTATTTTTCATAAAGACATTAATCATGAACACATATATATCAAAACATTTAACTGAGCATAATATCATCTAGATCTACCAAAAAGTAAACAACTGAAATCATATAGTTTATGTGAAAATTCCAAACACAAAATAATAGTATAGTCATCCGAGAGGGTATTACACATCTCGAGATACACTCTACGGGATTCAGTATATAATTGTTTTTACAAAAATTGCCCAAATTAAAGAAAACATAAACTAAGAAAAACTACCACTACTCTGTGATCTGCGAAGCATGATCACAGAGTGGTGGATGTGTTGGATCCCTTTGATTGGTCCTATGAGGTGTCATCAATGTGGGAATTCCTCCATTCTTTGTGTGCCTTTGCAATGTTGTTGATCGTGGCCTGATGTGGCAAGGTAATATGAATTACCCTATGCTTCAGAAATTTCTTATCTTTGTGGACCTGGGTGATTTTCTGTATATGCACCTCAAGGTGATTGAGACATACCACTAGCATCGCTTCCATATTGGCAAGGGCTGTGAAGTCGTTTGTGGTAATATATTTAGTATCTCTGATGGTGGCAATTTCATGCTCAAATTCAAGTAGCAACTCTTCTTCTCCTTTGACACTTTGAGTATCCTCTTTTATGAGTGAAACTGTAATACCCACCTCTTGGTTTGTTTTTCAGTTTTGGTTGCCGAACTCTTTTAGGCCTTTTCATGTATGTGTGGTTTATTTTAGATGGATTAGAGGATATTTATGTATCACGTTTCAGTATGTTATTGATTCATTGTCTAGAGTGTTATATCTCCTGTTTGCATATGATTTATGGTTATTTCATAATGTTGATGTATATGTTAGGATGTCATTTTGATTATGGTTTTCTGACAATACTGACCCTAGGTTTATATGCACATGGATCATTTATATGTTTTGCATTA
>MU224034.1:1994970-2016587 GCA_018584345.1 Thuja plicata
TGAGTTATGAGATGTATATTATTGGATTCATTTGATGTATCCTTTGTGTTAGTTCTTTATAGTTGTTATTCGTAGATTATCTTGCTTAAGTGATTCTACGTCAAGGAACCCTCGAGGATTTTTATCTGTGTATGAGTTGTTCTTATGTGTATGTCATGTATCTCATTGCTTCTGCATCGTTATCATTATTGTTTGTAAACATTTTTAAAAAAAATTATCCTGTTAACTCAGTGTCAAGTTTAGGTTAGTTCTCCTGGCTTCCCTGGCGGGGCATTACAGAAACATTCAAACATTTGAGATCTTTTTGCATAGTGTCCATAAACCCTTTTGATTCACTCAATAGATAGGTGGTCCTATCATGACTAGATTTAATAATGGAGTTCCTCCATTCTATACTCTTGATGGAGACGTAGAGTGTATCTTCATCCAATCCTGGAACAGGTTTCTCGGTCACAAATTTGCTCACTCCATATTTCTCTATCTCATAGAGTTGATTTGTTACTTTTAGCCATTTTTTATTCTCTTTTTCCCACTCTACTTATTCCACCAGAATTTCTACAACAATTGAGCTAACAACTCTATGAGTCTTAATTAGCTGATTGATATAATTTCTTCCTTTTTGTATCATGGCTTGGATCCATTTAGTGTAGGCATTCGCAATCAGTTTATTCTTCTAAATTTGATCTAGGGTTTTCCTAACCTCTGGTGAACATAGATCAAATGACTATGAAGCTATTGTCAAAGGGATAGGGTTACAATCCTCAACTTCTTGAATGAATTCAGCCATCTTTTTTTATCATTGCTTTCATCTCATTCTTATCTTTTTCATCCTTAAAAGACCTGTGTATGATCTTTTTTGTAGACTTATCCAAGTGTTTCACATCATCCACTCTATTGCATATTCAAGATCTATCTTCTCAACTGTAAAGTCATCTGCAGTAGCTTCAGAGAGTTCCTTATCATTCTTGGGAACTACACATTCTGCATACCAGTGCCCTATTTTTTCATCAATGTCCACCCTGAACTCCATCTTGATCCTTTTTGGTTTCTCTGAGGAACCTAGACATTTTCTTACCATGTCTTCAATAGGTAGTTTTATTGGTAGGACATTCCTTTTTCTGCTGATGGACGCTTCCAACCATTTCAAAGTGGGAACTGGTGACTGTTGAGAATCTACCAGTGACTATGTTGGACTAGTGGGCATAGAGATCATAGAATCCTTGACTTCTTGGTGATTATCTCCTCCTAAAATAGTTTCTTCTGATACAGAACCTTGTGAGTTCTTATCTACCATCACAGTATCCATCTCCTCGAGATTGATCACTTATTTTTCTCCGACTGGCTCAACTTCTTCTTTGAGAGCCTTTCTTTTGGAAGTCCTCTTGGGTGGAATAGGATGAGGAGACCTCTGCTTTTTAGCTTTAGATTCAACATCTTTTGTATTTTTTAGATTTAGAAGGACCTGCAACAAAAAAAAAAATATTAGAACATGGTATAGCATTTTCATCATGAGCTTTAAGAGCTAATCCCCTAGTATTGTGCCTTCTATGAGGAGGTGGTCTTTTTCTAGAAATCCATCTTTCAGTTCTTTTTAAAACATCGAGAGTCTTAATGTGGATACTCTCCCTTTGCTCTATAATCCAGTAAATTTTAGGAAGTGGCAACCCCTGAACCTTCTCTTTATGTAGTTCATCAATTATATCTTCATCTTCCCCCTCTTCTATTCCATTGGCATCAGTGCCTATTTGCAGGTTAACTATTTGGACAAGTGTAAATCTACACCATAATCTCCTTCTGACCTCAAAATCATTTGCACAGTTTTCCTAGAAGTCTTCCATTTCAGGGACATGGTGAAATACAGAAGGTAAACTAAAATGCCACATAGCATATGCCCTGATGTCAAAATCTCTCCTAGCCTTGAAGGTTTTCAGTTTCAACTTGTTCAATTCTTTCTCTAAATTAAGAGCATCAAAAAAAATTCTTATAGGAATAAAAACCTAGTTCTATAGGAAAACTAAATTTGGCCCTTCCCTTTCTGTCTTTGAGGTCTTTGTGCACATGGGCCAACTGGCACCCAACTTTGGTTACAACATGAAAATCCAGAGCATATCTGGGAAATTTAAATGTCTCTCCCTCAAACCCACCAACTCCAATGTAAGTAAACCTTCTGAATTGTATGAAGAAAATTACAAATACATTTACAAACTTCTTAGCCTCCTCTGACATTCTTTTCTCAATGTTCCCCTACAGTTCAAAGATTAACCTTCCTAGAAAAACACCATTTACTTTCATAAAACTATCAACATGGAATTATTCCTGCAAATGGGGGTAATATTCATACACCTTCATATTAGGAACAGGTAATTCATGATATAAACCATCCCACTTTCTAGTACAAGCTACCGCATAGAACAGATAACAAGACATATAGAAACCACTACCCTTTTCAGAGTAATTTGCTAGCTAATGATGAAGTTCATCAGCAATATAATCTGCCCAATTGAGTAACTTTTCCCCACCCAAAGTTATCTGGATAAAGAAATACATCCAGTCCTTCCAGTAATAAGTGTGGCTATTATCTTTGACTTTGCTCAACAAGATCACTAGTTCTACAACTTCGGGCTTGAAATGATCTATTGTAAGGGGTTTTGGTAGCCTTGACCTTCCTCTTTTTGCCTCCAACAACCATTTTTTGGCAATTTCATTTCTATAAATCTGTTTCTTTGTTGAGAAAACAAAGTAGGAGGAAGCAATGGTCCATCCTTCATAAGGATCCTTTTCTGGAATGCTCATTGCTGTGAGGATAACATCTCAGTTAATGGAGATTAGAGGGCTTCTGTCAATCTTCTTAATACATCTTTCTTCCCTATCATACCTTTTAACACATTCCATTACTAACTCAGGATAGGGGGCCACTAGGGGAAATTTCACTACATCAGCTAAACCACTTAATACCACCTTCTCTATTATAGAACCAGAAATAGGGCTTTTTATTTCACTGTGAATCACCTCTAAGGCACCCGCTTTCATCATCGTGTCATCAAATTCAGGAAGTGAACTAACCAGAGGGGAAGCTCACCCAAAATTTGGGAGCGGAGACTTCATATTTCTTATGGGGAAGACTTATAAAAGATCAAAATTGTAGAAGGAAAACAGAGCCTTTCAATATCAAACTTTTTTCAAATGGCTTCAATTTTGATCAGGGACTCTGGAAGAGAAAAACACTAACCTGGAGATTTCATACACTCTAAGTTTCTCCAGATGAGAGTATACCTTCTACTGCTCTGCCAATTCAATTCCACTAGAAAAACTTCACCAGAAGAATGATAGCACACACTCTTATTTTATAACGTATTTCCCACAAAATGTGAAGGCTTTTCATTAAATGACAATGCGGGCTCTTAATTAAATGTGAAAAGAGTTTTTTCCTGATGCAATCATCATGTATTACACCTCTTAAATGATTTAAATGACATACAAGTGTCACATCTAATAATGATTATATCCCAAACACGCGCAGATAAAATCATCACCCGCCAGATGTTGCTTTGCTCACATCACCGCTGTCTTTTCGCCTATTCAACACGCAAGCTTCGGTTGAACTGGGAACCTTGATATAGCTTAGTTCACAAATTAAGTTCAATGGCTAATAAAACATTACTTCCTTTTCATGTTTTTATAAAAACCATGTGAGTGGTAAAAACTTAGACATTACTACACCTTTTGCAAGATGAAGCCCGCAATTGAACCTTGAACCTTGAACTAGACAAGTTCAAGATTCAGAGTTCAACGGAAGAGTGGAATTTGCAAACTACGCCACTCATTTTTCACATAAAAGCAAAGGAAAGTGAAACACACCACAAGGAGACATTGAACCTTGAACCTTTAACTAGATAAGTTCAAGATTCAGAGTTCAACCGACAACGAGAAACTGCAAACCAGGCTGAAAATATATTTGCAAACATTTTACTTCTAGGACAGTAAACTCCTGATTTTAGGTAATTTTAGAACATAGGGTATGAGTAAAAAATCAGGGGTAACACCATTGACAAAATTTCAATTCCCAAAACAATAAAATAAACTCAATCCTTCTTTGAGAAAATAAATTTTGTGAGAAGATTTATTTCCAATTTTTTTGAGATTGTGAAACCAATTTCAAAAATGTTGAAGAAAGGTGAGAAGTTGGATTGGATTATTGAGGCTCTTGATGCTTTTAGATATTAAGAGAGCTATCAAAGAAGCTCCTGTGTTGAAATATCCTAATTTTTCTAAATCATTCTATATTTTCTCTTTTTCCTAATATTACACAATTATTGCAGTCATCATACAAAAGAATGAGGAAGGACATAAGAAACCAACTGGATGTTAGTAGAAAATCTCTACAAGATGTTGAATTGAATTATGACATTAACTAGAAGTAGACATATGCATTGGTCAAAGCAGTGAAATATTTGAAACCATACTTGGTTGGAACTGAAGTGGTAGCCTATGTCCCTAATGCATTAGTAAAGGAGATTTTAAGAAAAACTGAGGTGACAGGAAGAAGGTGTAGATGTATCAATCAGATTTAGGAATTCAACATTGAGATCCAAATTACTAAACTCATGAGAAGTCATGGATTGGAAAATTAAATGGAAGAGTCTAATTTAGAAGTTGTCCAAATTAATATTGAGTTGGAGAATTTTGTTATCAATATAGAACAAACTCCTTGGTACTCTTATATAGTATACAATTTAAAGCACATGAAGTGCCCAGATTGTCTAAATGAAAATTAGAGATCATTGAAGTTACAAGTAACCAAATATGTGTTGATAGAAGGAGATTTGTACTAGAATAATTGGGATGGTGTTTATATGCTAAATGTGGGTTATCCATACACTTCAACATATTCATTATTCATCAGTCACATATAGGAATGAATATTAAGTTATCCATCCTACATGCTTGGATGAGTCGACCTGTTGCCTCCTATCTAGATGGGGTTTTGAGTAGCTCTCAGAATCTGAGAGTCCAACAACCAAGACTAATATGAGAACAGAGGATTTAATCTAGAATGTAAATGCAATATTTAATCTAGAAATGAGAAATGAGATTAAGCTAGAAATGAGATTAAGCTAGAAATGAGAATGAGATTAAGCTAGAAATACTTGAAAGAAACTAAGCTATGCATGATTAATCTAGACATGATATTAATCTATTGCAAGTGAAATCTTGAATGCACACAAATATTGAATTGAAAATGCAGCAACAATTCGATACTTCAACAATGCATTCTCCTTTTTTTTGAATGGGAAACAAGAGGGTTCTTTTATAGAATGAGAGTCCAGTTCAGAATGGCAAGTTTCTTTGAGAGAAACAGTCAATTGTTGGCTTTTTGAGTGAATGAACTAATTTGTTTCACTTTTGAATTATAGTTAACTCAAAGTTTCCATTTCTGAACTGAAGTGAAGATTTTGGAGAGATTATTTGATTAAATAAATGAAATATGACCTCATAAATGCACTTTCTCAATTATTTGAATAATTAAATTCAATTATTGAAATGAGGACATTTATTTAATAATCAAATTTTATTTAATTCATTTTTATATATTTTAGCTAAAAGGGTGAATTTAATTTAATTAAAGTGCTAGGACTTTATAATTAAATTAATTCGATCATGGGGTTTATTTAGCCAATTGTAATTGATATTTAGGAATTAAATGTAGTGTGTGATTAATGCAAATTTAGGGTTTTCTGCATTTGACACTTAGGTCAAGTAGAGTTAGTCGAAACTCATAATTGCCTAGTACCATAGGACTTTGATGATTCAGAAAGTTGATAAATGCAACAAAATTGGTTATGGTTGCAAGATGCCAATTTTGGGGTGTTACATTTTACCCCTCTTTAAATTGATGTGTGAGTAGCGCATTGATTCAAAGAATAGTCTAATGTTTAAAGCATAGAAGAATAATTGAGATTGATTTCGAGAATTGATGATGTAAAGATTGATTGATAAAAGTTTCAGAGTCATCTCCAGAATAGAGCTTAACTCTCTGAAGTATAGGTTATATTGTCGAGACACCGGTTAAGTCAAGTTTTTGAGAACCATCTCTAGAATGAAGCTTGATCCTCAGGGATCTGAGTTAGATTGCTTAGATACATAATAGCTGGGATTTTGAGGGCCATCTCCAGAGAAAAGCTTGGTCCTCAGGGATCTGAGTTAGATTGCTCAGATACCTAATAGCTGATATTTTGAGAACCATCTCCAGAATGAAGCTTGATCCTCAAGGATCCGAGTTAGATTGCTTAGACACCTAAAAGATAGCTTTCGAGGATCATCTCCAGAATAAAGCTTGATCCTCAGGGATCTAAGTTAGATTGCTTAGATACCTAATAGATAGCTTTCAAGGACCATCTCCAGAATGAGGCTTGATCCCCAGGGATCTGAGTTAGATTGCTCAGATACCTAATAGCTAAGATTTTGAGAACCATCTCCAGAACGAAGCTTGATCCTCAGGGATCTAAGTTAGATTTATCAGATACCTAATAGTTGAGATGAAAAGATGTAAGGAACATAGATGCCCCTAGTGATTTAAGGTTGTGGAATACCCAGTTTTGACTATGAAGTATGAAAAGTGAACATCCCCCAAGTGATGAGATACCCCTAGCAATGAGGATTTTTTGAAATCAGATCAGATTGATTAAAATAGATTCAAAGTGATTCAATGATGTAATCATCCTACCCCCTTGGGAGAGAAATGGAAAGATGACACATCATAATGGTGATTGAAAATGATAAATCACAGATAGATGTTGAATCAAAGGTTGACAAGAACTCAGAATAGATTACGAAAGATTCTAGAAGATTCAAAACTTATTTCAAGCAATAACGAGGTCCAGTTGACCAAGTTTGACTAAGTTTGACTAGAGTTGAATTTTTGATGAAAATGTCAAAGATTTGAGAAGATGTTGATTGGATATGATTTTGACAAGAAAGAGACGTCAAAAAGTTGACTGCACAAGCGTCTGATCACGTCAGTCTCAAAAACTATAAAATGTGATTCTAAGCTATATAGAAGTGTTAGATTTTGATTTTGATCCCGAAAATGGATTCAGAGTGGTCGATTTAGCCATGGGTGAAATTTTTAAGAAAAATGGAGTACTTTTGAAAATTAGATCAAAACCTATATATAGGCCAAAAGTGTCTTTTTCAATTCATTTGCACATTTGAATTTTGGGAGAAGAAGAGCTCTGAGCGAAAAATGGTGGTCCCCGTGAGTACTCATCAATTCAAGCAATCCAGGAATTACAGTCGGCCAGCCACATATGGGGTATCAATAAGTGATCGAATACCTCCCTATAGATTTAAATTTTACCGCATTTCATAGATTTTTAACAATGTTTTTATCATTTTTTAGATTTATCCCGCGGGTCCTCGCGTGAAGAACTAGGTTATTCACGCAAGCCCATGTGAAAGCTCACGTGAGGAAATGCTCAAAATCATTTCCTCGTAGGTAACTTTGCATAGCCTCGCATGGGAGGGCACCCATGTCTCGCGCGAGAAACCCTCAGAAAGGGGGTTTTCTCATGCAAGAATGGGTGAATCTTTGCGCGAGAGTGAAACTATTGGCAATTTGACACTACAGAGATTATATGACTAATTTTGTGTTGTCATTATGGAAACAAAGTCATATAGGAGTTTTGATAGTTAGTTCACAAACCTTGAAGACCAAAAATTGACTAAGTATAGAAGGAAGTGCAATTAGAGATATATCCGCTGATCAGAGCACCAGCGCACGTGTGTATGATTGATTCATGGTCTGCATCTTTGGATATAAGCTTATGGTTATAGTATTATGCTAAGTCTACACATGCCGGTTCAGAAATATCATTATGGTGAAGTTACAGCAAGTCCAAGTGCACTAGCAGCTTGGCAGAACATAGCATGGAGCCGATTCCTATTTTTGATTAGCGCATGTTAATTTGTTTTCCATTGGCTATGAACCTATTGTAATAAGTTTGTAATTATATTATTGGCACTCATGTAAAAAAACTTAAGCCAATTCATTTGGAAGCATTGTGTATGTTGTTTTTTGGTTGACTAAGTCCTAGTCTTCGATCGCATCTATTGAGTATGTATATATACTTAACATGTATTTTAACTATTAGATGTCGAATGGTAATAAAAAGAGAAATATATAGCAAGAAAGATAGCAGAGAAAGAAGAATATAATCAGCATGAGATAAATCTCTATCATTGATTAGAGTGTCAGTGCAAAAAAGGAACTGATTAGACAAGCAATTTCATAACAGCAGTTTAATTGACAGAGATAGAGTGTATCTCTCATCAGGAGGTTGTAGCCTTCTTCTTTATTGAGCAGTGAGCTCAGGCAGTGAGCCATCCACCTTTATAGGGTTTTGTAAAGACTCCTAACAGGATCATTGTACTTACATTATAAAGACTACTCCTAATAGGGCAAAGGAACTCTAACAAGTTCATAATATTAGTGCAATTATTTGTGGGTACTAATTCCCACTAGGGTTTTCCTCTGATCAAGGTTTCCCCGTAAACATATTTTGTGTTATGTGTTAATGTGTTATTCTTAATTAATTATCTTGTTGGTTTAAGTATCAAGTTGTTGAATTATACTAAACACTGATTCAACCCCCCCCCAACCCCCTCTCAGTGTTTCTAACAGAAACTTCACATCTAGCGATGTAATTCTCCCCGTGGAGTTTTGCATAAATGTTGCTTCTTCACGTGGGAAATGAAGAGAAATTTTGAGTCTTAGCAAAATTTTATTCAGTTCGTTAGTGCTTTCGTCAGCTTTGTAGCCTTGATAGGATGTCTGTGTATTGTCATTTCTCATTTTTGCATTGATTGACTTGTAATCATTATCCAAGTATTGATCGTGTGTTCTTGTTTGAATGTCTTACAGATTGAGTTCCTAGATATTTCTTTTAGATCACACCATCTGGTCATCGGAGGACTGGTTAGGCAATTAGATGATGCCAAGGTAGCCCATATAGATGTACTGGGATTGTCAGATCTCTATGAGATACCCTATATTCGTGTGAATCACACATTATTAGGAGCATTGGTGGAGCGTTTCCATTCGGAGATGAACACCTTCCATCTTCCACAGGGCAAGCTGACAGTGACTCCTGAGGATATATACAGGATATTTTGGATCCCATTCTATGGTCCACAAGTTAAGTATGATGTACAATAGTGGGCAGGTATAGTAGCACTAAGGGAGATATTGTAGGATGATCTCATCATGGGTAGAGCTATCCCATGGGAGGAGCTGATCAGAGAGTATAGGCCCGGGTACCAATTGGCCGTGGTTTTAGCAGCATTCCTTGGATGTTATCTAATGTTAGATCATGGTTAGCACAGTTTGGAGTGTGGGTGGGGAAGGATCCTACAAATAATGTTGGCAGAGCCAGTACATTATGGATGGGGTCAGTGTATGTTGGCCCACATGTACCATGAGATGCATGAGATCGCCTATAGAGAGGCAAAGAGTATGGCTGCAGGTGTGTTTGTATTACAAGTGTGGGCATGGGAGTACTTGCATATCTCCAGGCCCATTTGTGATTATATGAGGCAGCCCCATGAGCCTTATATATATAGGTACATAGGTCAGATGACCCAGCCCGCACTGGGTAAGATCGAGCAGCGGAAGGCTCAGTTGGATGATTTCCTAGCAGTGGTATGGAGACCTTGGAGAGCCACCAAGGCATGGGACCATGCTAGGGCCCAGCTCTGATATATGTTATATTCATGGCCACTAATCGACCGCTCTATTATCATTATAGAGAGATTCACATTGATACAAGTGTGGTGGTAGTTCGTCCAACCACAAGATATTTCATAGGAGTACTGCTCCTACGCTTGCTTCATCGATGAGGTGAGGAAGGGGTGGTCAGCGCAGCTTGACCTAGGCTACATCATGATAGATGTTTGGTCATTAGCATTGGCTCGATGGGATTACATGGAGGGGGTGGTGGATGGCGGCATGATGCCAACATACCGATAGTACTTTGTGAGCCATCCGTTCCCCCAGTTTACAGATCCAATAGGGACGGGAGCACCAGCGTAGGTGGTGCATCTGTAGGTGCCACAATAGAGACTACAACTGTCTCCACATTAGGGACCGAAACTGCCTCCACATCTAGGGTTGTAACCGCCTTCACATTTGGGGCCTTGGCCCTGCACTACAAAGGTTGACATCCCTAATTGGCAGATGAGGATTTATCCTGGTGCTGGTGGTAGTAGTGCACAGGAGAGGCGCTCTAGAAGGAGGATGACTGAGAACACAACTAAGCAGGATGAGATGGAGAAGATGCAGGAGGAGCCTACACAACAAGAGCAGTAGGAGAAGCCTGTACAGGATCCAGTGCCAAGTGACTTATTAGCATAGATGCAGGATTCCCTGTGGAGATCCAAGGAGAGAGTCTAACAAATGCAGTGACAGATGGGGTACCTGCAGACACAGCTAGCTTTTAGAGATCCCCAACTCATGGATAGAGACCGGGAGCTGCGAGAGGTTCAAGAGAAGCTAGAGAGGGCTTGGGAGGAGACACAACATCAGTCTTCTCGAGAAGCTTATTACTATGCAGCGTATGTTGGTGTGGTGCCTAATGGAGTGGAGCAGGTACCTAGATTTTCAGCATATGCTAGAGCTTCAGATGGTGCACAGGCACCACCTCATGTAGATATGCCTCCTCCTCCACCTCCTCTAGGTGATGAGGGAGAGGGATAGAGCTAGAGTTAGCATATTTTGATCAATTTTGCACCTTGTATTAGATGATGTATCTCATGCATTGGCATCTTTGTATTGTAGCATTTTTGAGATAGACTGTGCTCGATTAGCACCCATTTTGTATTGTATCGACATTCAAGATATATATATGAGCTCATCTTTTGGTATCATTGCATTTGTCATGTTGTACTTTATGAGATGTTTGCTAGATGATTTGATGATTAGATTATTAGATGATTAGATGTATGAAAATTTATGCAAGAATATGTATGGAATGCACATGTTTTGAATTTACGCATATGTATGAGATGCATAAGTTTTGATTTTATGAATATGTATGAGATGCACATGTTTTGGTTTTATGAATATGCATATGTAGACATAGATGTGTATGTATGTAGATGATTTATGTATGTATGCAGATGATTTATGTAGAAATGTGTATGGTACTAACATCTCATGTAGGGTGTCATGATGTATGATAGATGCTAACCAAAATATTTTTGAAGATCGAGAGCGAGAATCGAACACTTGTGCAGTCATGATGAAGCTAGGAGAAATGATGAATATGAGTCCCTCATCATACAAATATAGGAAAACACAATGAAGTGACCATTGAAATGCTATCTAGAGTGAAAGTGCAATCCTATACTAGATACAATCCCTAGGATGTGGTTGTTGGACCCATTGAATACTTATCATCACAGAGCATATTTAAAACATCAGAGTCAATACAATCCTTACCGGTGCCAATGCAACCATAAAAATATGAATATGGAATTCATCGGATTAGATATGGGAAACTAATGTAAGCATCAGGACACAAAAGCTGAGATGACCTGAACATTGTTTCCAGTTTAATAGAGCAAGAGTACACCAGTATTGAGGCATTCAAAGCCAATATAACCATAAGTGCAATCTTGCGTAAACAAGAAGAGTAATAATAGTAAAGGAGATAGTTCTGACCTCACCTTGGCTTACAAATAAATAGGATCGAGGGATGGGAAGATTTTTCACCTTAATACAAGAGCTCTTACCACATACACACCATTTATTTGACGTTGTTGGATCATCAGGACCACACCAAAAAGAAGTAGACAAAGAAAAGATTAACGAAAATCAATGAGAACAAACAACATACAAAGATAAATTTAGTGTACTTCAGCTAGTTTCAAAGTTTTTAGATGTGTACATGTATATGGGCTATTGAGAAACACCATTGTGCTTATGAGTGCTTTGTGTTTGATTGCTATCGATAGATGTTGTTTACGTTTGCAATATCCAATGTGTGTTAAGAAACACAGATGTGTCCAAAGATAGTGTTAAGAAACACTTTTGATTGTGGTGTTGAGAAACACCTGTTTGTGTCAATAGAGAGTTTTCCTTGAGAAGTGACAAGATTACTGACTCTAGTTTAATCCAAAGATGCAATAAAATTTGGGGACCTATGCCCCTGGTAGAAAAAATTGATGACTGACTTGACTCATGTTGTGAGGACAAAGTTGATTTGATTGCCCCTTGGCTATGACTCTAGATCGTTGTTAAGTCATGAGGGTTCTTAGAAGAACCAAAGTGTCACTAAAGTGACTAGAAGCTATGTAAAAACTAAGGAAAAGGATTGCCAAGACCAAGTATCGATAGATGGAGTGTTGAGTGCAACTCCAACTTCAACGGATTGATGTCAAGATGTATATATATGTCAATTGCGATAAATCTCATCAGGATGGTGACAGTAGATGGACGCAGTGAGAATCACCGGTGACTGAAGCAAGAGAGATTCTCAAGTAGAGAGATCTTAGTAATAGATAAGCATCAACAGATAGACACAATGAGAACCATTGGTGACTTATGTGAAAGAGATCCCAAAAATTAATAGGACAGTGCCCCCTAGACCAAGAAATTTTTCCCTAGAGTACGGCTAGTTTCAATCCATGTAAGTTGGTATCTTGACGATAACTGAGAGCATGCGCATAAGAAAATGAAAGTAGGAAAGAAGGAAAGCAACTGTATAGAGCCAAATGATCCTACGATAGATATAGCATTGTGGAACAAGAGGTGCCTATTTACCATGTTTTCACCTTCTTGGTAGAAATTCCTTTTTTTTGCTACCATGATGTCTGTTTGCAACGTTTTCATCAATGGCACTTTTTTTTTTTTGTATTTTTGAATTTTTTGGTTTTCTGATATGGAATAGATCTCTTGAATAGGTATATATAGTTGCGGAACCATGGGAAATATCATTAAACCAAAGTCAAAACAAGATACCTTCCCTCATGATAAGGTATGCAAAAACTTATCCAGATAGATTTTTGGGGAAAAGAAGAAGACAATTATTCCCATGACTGCCTTTTCTTGTAAGACTAGAAGAATTTTTGAATGAGAAACTTCATCCACAAGGTAGTATAATTCCATTTTTTTGAATTTTTCAGGATATTTTGCAATTTTTAGGATTTTGTCAAGAATTTACTATGTACATGAGCATTCTAACGATGTCTCAGCTTTAGAATCATTTTAGATGAAGAGCATTGATTGGTTCCTTGAGTTTCTCTCCTTTAGTGGTGGAGAGTTGATAGGCACTGGACCCAAATACAGTGACAACATATGGACCAAGCAAGTTTGGCTCAAACTTTCCCTTTTCAATCTGGTGTTATTGATTCTTAGGGTTCTCTCTCAGAATGAGATCACCCACTTGGAAATCCCTTGGTCAAACCTTCATGTTATAGCTCTTAGACATCTATTTCTGATATGCTCTAAGGTGATTGAATGCCACTTATCGACGTTCATCTAGTATTTCCAGCTCTTGTAGCTGAGATATTATGCTGTCATCATCAGTGATGAGGCCTTTCAGAGAGACCTGCAAAGTAGGGATCTCAACCTCAATAGGTAGCACAACATCTACTCCATAAACCAAAGAAAATGGTGTGGCCCCTGTTAGTGTTCGTATACTTGTTCTATATGCCCAAAGAGTTGGATTGATCCAGAGATGCCAATCTCATCCGGATTTGTGAACTGTACGATGCAGGATTTTTAGGATTGCTTTGTTTGATGCTTCTACTTTCCCATTACCCTAAGGATAATAGATGGAAGACCAGTGCTGAGTGATTTTGAACTTAGAGCATAGCTCCTTTAGATCCTTGTTCTTAAACTGCCCCCCATTATTAGTGATTATAGAGGAGGGTACACCATAGCTGCAGATGATGTAATTGAGTATGAACATTGCCATAGATTTTCCATTTGCTACGGTAAGAGGTACTGCCTCTACTCACTTTGTGAAATAATCTATAGTTTTTATGATGAACTTGTGTCCATTCAATGATGAAGGCTGGATTTGGGTCACCAAATCAAAGGCCCATTATTGGAATGGCCAGAAAGTGATGAATGGAATGAGCTCCTTGGCTGGAGCATGAATCATATTTCCATTTAATTGACATTGTTAGTAAGACTTAGCATACTGCGTAGCTTCTTTTTCCATGTCTAGTCAATAGTAACAAGCTCTAATATGTTTACGGGCCAGTGTCAGGCCACTCGAGTGAGATCCACAGATGCCTTCATGCACCTCAACTAATTCATGCTTAGACTCATCAAGTTCTAAACACCTAAGAAGGGTACTGTCTAGACCTCACCTATACAAGTCTTTAGCTATGATAATGTATTGTGAAGCATTGCAGATTAGGTGAAATTTCTTATTCCAGATGTAGGTATCCAGAACAATCTGGTCACAAAGGTAGGAGTATATGTGATGGTAGTGGGATGAATTGTGTCCAATGATGGAATAGATCATCCGAGATTCAGGGGAGTCATAGGCTAGGTAGAGTAACATTTCCACCAGGAATTCATGTCAAAATTCATTCTCTAGCATCTGTAGCATAGAAGCGAGGGTAGCCATTGCATCAGCCGCTTTGTTGTCTGTCCTTGGAATCTGTTGGAACATGATGTGTGCAAGGTATTTTTAGAGGTCATCGACCATCCGTTTGTAGGGTACCAATTCGTCATCCTTTGTCTGGTAAGTTTCGTTTACCTGATTGATGACCAATTTTGAATCACCAAAGACTTTGAGTTCATCGGCTCGCCACTCGATGGCGATCTTCATGTCATTTATTAGAGCTTCTTACTCAATGATGTTTTTTTTACGAGGAAACAACATTTTGTATGCTTTGGGTAAAGAATAATTTTGTGGTGTGATGAGTAGTATCCTAGTACCTAACCCCTATTGGGAAAATGATCTTTCAAAGAACATAGTCTAGGATTGATGTGTGAGAAGTAGTATGGACTTGATTGGAAACTCGATGCTCAATAATTGATGATCTACGAGAGGTGCCTCTTCCAATTGATCTGCAATAGCTTTCCCTTTGATGACTTTTCTTTATACATACTCAATGTCAAACTCATTGAGTATCATGACCCACTTTGCTAGCCTACCTGTGAGGGTAGCCTTACTGAGAAAATATTTCAATGGATCAATCTTAGCAATGAGGCATGTAGTATGAGAAAGCATGTAGTGTCATAGTTTCTATGAATCAAAGATCACTTCTAGGAAATCCTTCTCTATGATAGAATTGTTTGCTTCGTATGAGACCAGTGTCCTACTAATGTAGTAGATAGCCCTTTCTTTATTGTTTTGATCTTCTTGAGCTAACAAGACACCTAGTGACATATTTGTAATAGAAATGTAAAGGATGATCGGCTTCCCAGGAATAGGAAGCATTAGTATTGGTGGATTTGCAAGATACTACTTGATCTATGTTATCCCATTATCACATTCTTCATTTCATTTGTATGTCACGCCCTTGTGTAAAGTCTTAGTGAAGGGTTGTGACTTGTTAGCCAGTTGTGAGATGAAGCGCCGGATAAATTGTAATCAGCCTTGGAGTCCTCTCATTTGACTGATTTTGCATGGAGGAGACTTTTCCATGATGGCTTGGACCTTCTCAGGATCCACTTCTATGCCTTTTGTAGAGATGATGTAACCAAGTAGTTTTCTAGATGTCACCCCAAATACACATTTCTTTGGATTAAGTTGTAGACTGAATTGTTCCATGCGATCCAGTATGGAACCTAGATCTGCAAGGTGTGTTTTTTTTTGCACACTCTTAGCTAGAGTAACATCAACATAGTATTCCAGTTTTTTATGAATCATGTCATGGAAGATAGTGGTGACAACTCTCTGACATGTGGCTCCAGCATTCTTGAGCCCGAAAGGCATGACGTTCCAACTAGAAGTGTCCCATGCACATGTAAAAGCATTTTTCTCTTGGTCTTCTAGTGCAATTTTTATCTGCTTGTAACCAGAGAAACTGTCCATCAGTGAGTACATTTCATAACCTATTTTCATGTATACAATCATGTTGATGTTGGGCAATGGAAAGTCATCTTTTGGACATGCCTTGTTCAAGTCTCAAAAATCTGTGCAGACTCAGATAGATTTATCATGTTTAGATACTGGAACAATGTTGGAAATCAACTCCACGTAGTCAATTGCTCTGATAAATATAGCTATAAGAAGTTTTTCCAATTCATCTTTCATGAGTAATGCCATGTGTGGATGCATCTTTCAAAGCTTTTTTTTGATAGGCTTGACGCCTGGTGCAGTGGACAAGTGATGCATGATTAGATTATGATCCAATCCTGGCATGTCTGAATATGTCCATGTGAAGTTGATTTTCTTTCTCTTGAAGAAGGCAATGAATTCCTCTTTTTTCTTTCTCAGATAATGACTATGCCAAATGAATGATTTGAGGTTCTTCTTTTGTGTCCAAGTTCACAGGTTGAGTCAGTTCAATTAGAACTGATGACCATTCTTGAAAATGACTTGGAAGTGTATCAATTATCCCACCCTTGGGTGCCTCAGAGAGGTTTTCACCCTCGGATACATCCTTTATTTTTATTTTTTTAGGCTCTGATACTGCCATAATGTGGTTTTCACCATCAGAGCACCTATTCTTTCTTCTTTTAATTTTGCGACCGAGATACTTGATATCGGATTCAGTCATGTTGACATTGTTTTATCTGTTGGAGGACATTACTAGTTCGATAGTGTTAAGGTAGAAGGAAAGAGAATAGTCATTCTGGAATGTAAGGACTTCATTGGATGGAGAGGAAGAGTTCCATTCTATGAGCTCAGGATGGAAAAGTGAAAGAGAGGTGACAGGTTCTAGTGCGTTCACAATATAGTCATCAAAAGCGTGGACTAGCAAGTCGAGACCTAAAGAAATCTCATCCAAAGGTGCAGTCAAATTTTGTTGACCCCTCACCACTGTAGTAGAAGACAAGTTAACATCAATGGAATCAAACTCATTTTTCCTAACACTAGACCCTTCACCTATTTCAAGAGGGTTTTCATATGCATGAACAATATATATATCCCTGTCAATGGTTGCATCAGATAGGGAAGCAAATTCATACTCGTGTGAGTCTATACTGCTTGAGATAGGTACCTCATCACCACTTGTGTCACCATCTAATTCTTGTTCATCTTGTGTAGTAGTGATGAGTGGTTGGATTTTTTCTTATTCAAACCACTCTTGAAAATGCGGTGGCATGTATAGTTCACCCTGATATCTAGGATCAGCATTTTGCATTTCTCTCAATCACTCATATGTTAGTGAAGCGAGTGAAGAAATTTTGTCAGAGTCATTGTTAGTCTCAGTTGTACTGACACATGGTATAAAATCATTTGGCTCAGCAAAGAATGTGGCAAGATCTGGTGGAATAGATCAAGGAAAGGAATCCTCATCAGAGCTATCCTCTGAGTTTCTAGTTGTAGAGGTACCTTTAGGTTCCGGTTGGTGATCTGGTTCCGACATAAATTTTTTAATCCCTAATTAAAATGGGATTTTATTGAAGCCTAGACCTGCAGTGTCACATATTCGTCTACCAGTAGCTTCAAGTGGTTCAAGAAATCCTTTATTGTTCACTCCTATAGGGCCATTCCCTTTATATCCAAAGTGCTTCATAAGATGGAGACCCTTGTCATATTGTTCAGGTTTTATTGTGTGAGGTGGAGTGATTTTATCAGGTGTAACCTCCCCTTTATAGATCCAGGATGCAATAGACCATTTTTCATCTTCATCCTCTAGTGGTTTCGTGGCCTGTACAAAGGTGCCATCATATTTTGTTTGAGGAGTAGTAGAAGGTTTTTTTTCCTTAAAAGGCCTCCCATAAGAACGTGGAGACAGAGGTAGAGATGTTATTGATAACACAGGTTCAATCTAATACCCCCCATGCTAGTGTCCTTGAGTTTTAGAGACTTTTCCATTTCCTTTAGCTTGGCCTCAAGGAACTCGGTAGACTCTATTTGTGGAAACAAAGATATCAGCAGATTTGGTAAGAATTTTGCAATCATAGCTCATATTGGAACATACAGTTACTTTTGATCCTTGGAACGCAAATTTTATGCACTAATGATAAGTTGAAGGAACCACCTGCATTTCATGGATCCACATTCTTCCCAACAGTATGTTGTATGCTAGGTGAATATCGAGCACCTGACAGTTAACATCCCTTTCAATAGGTCCAACTCGAATTGGTAACACAACTAACCCTTTGTATTTTTTCTCTTCTTCATCATATGCCTTAATGGTGATTTTTTTATGGGCATCTATGCAGTCTTTACCATAGCCTAACTGAGAAAGAAAGTTAGCAGAGCAGATGTTAAAGCTACCTTTGTTATCTATAAGGACACAATGGACACGCCTTGGGCCAACCATGACCTCGACATGCAGGGGGTTATTGTGTGGATGACTCAAGGAATGATCATCTTCCTTAGAGAAAGACAATTAATGAGGTGAGCTTAGGTGACCTACCATGGATTGAAACTGGTCTAAATCTAAATCTTTCAAAACATTTTCCTCAGTGAGGGCTTCATCAAGAATCTCCTTGTGAGCAGGCGAGATTTTCAATAGCTCGAAGATAGTAATCTGAGCGTTGGTTCTTTTCAATTGGTCTAGTATGCTATAATTAGTAGCATTAGGTGAGGGAACCAATTTTGAATTATTTTTGGCAGTACCAACAACAATTTTATCTACAAGTTGTTTTGGTGCAAATGTAGAAGGCTCAGGGCCTTTGACAACGATCTTTGCATGAGATTGAGTAATGGCGTTTGCAAAAACCTAATATTTTTCATTTTCAGAGGAATAGGACACAGTTCCTTGTAGGATGAAGGGATTTTTATTTTTGGGAACATCTTCTCATCCCTTGATGGTAACAACGTCACAGGTATCGACATCGATAGGTTCAACCATATTAATGACATTATCATTATTAGTGTACATATAGTTGACCTTGGCATGAGCATTTTTATCTTTAGAATACTCACCTTTCTCATGAGAAGGAAAGGGGTCTTTGAATGCCTGATGATCCAAGTTCTCATTGTGACTCCCCATATCAACAACCTTACCGTCGATAAGATCCTAGATTTTATGCCACAGTTGCATGTAGCTAGCTATTTTGTGCCCCTTGTTCTGGTGGTAATTGCAGTATGCAGATTCATTCCACTAAGAAGGTCATGGTTATGGATCTAAAGGACACAAATTATCTAGAGGAGTGAGTATTTGGTTTTCCAAGAGAGTATTGTAAACCAGGTCAAGGGGTTCTCATAGAGGAGTGAACTCATGCTTGGATTGATGAACCCAAGGTTTAGATATAGAATAGTTTGAAGGTGGTTTAGTTTCTGTTGTAGCTTGTTCAGTAGATTTGGCCACCTACATAGTGGTAGTAAGATTAAATGCATATTTTGGAGGCTTAGGAGTTACGTTGTCAACAACTCCATCATTCACAACATCCCAATTTTTGTTGACAATCTTAGGTTTTTCTTTGCTCGAGGAGGAGAAACCCTATTTTTTATCCTTGTGTAGGGTCAGTTCTCATTTCTTGTCCATGAATGTTTCAATTCTCATAGCTTGTTTGATCATGTCATCAAAGGTCAAAGGACCTTACAGTTGTACTTGGTACTCGAAATTGGGAAGAATATTATCTAAAAATATGTCAAGCTTTTCAAACTCAAGTATCTTATGAGAATACTTTGTATAAAGTTGTCTCCACGTCTAGAGAAATGTCAAGAAAGGTTCGCCATAATGTTTTTTTAAGCCACAAAGATCATGGATGTTAATCGGATGTTGTATTTTATACAATTAGTGTTGCAGGAACAGATTGGAAATCTCATCAAAATTCTTGATGCCAGTAGGTAATCTAGAGAACCAATCCATGGCAGACCCTCCCAAACTATGTGGGAAGAGATGCATGAGGTAAGTTTGGTCATGTACAAATTCCATAGAAATAGCACCAAACTCTCTTAGATGATCTTGAGGATGAGAGGTACCCAAGTATTTTTTGTACTTGGGAAGTTCAACCCCTTTAGGAAAAGGAGGCATGCAAATACTTTTTTCGAATCAAAACAGACAAATTCTATCTAGCATGAACTATGTGGCCGGTTTGTCCTTATCCTTCATGAGTTGAAGGATTTGTTCCTGCATGCTTTGAACTTTTTTCTATAATCGGGAGTTTTTCAGTTTTCTCCTCCTTTGTGACAAGAGTCTCTACATTGAAGTTTGAGGGTAGCTTGGCCCCTTGATTAGCTAGCTCGAGGAGATATCTCTCCTTCTCTTCCTTCATGAGGATCTCTATCATTCTAAAGAAACTTAATTGTTATTGTGATCATTTGTTATATCTTCCTAATTTATTTCCTTCTCCTCATCACTAGGGGGATCTTGATAATAATATTTACCCTTAGAGGTGTTAGATGGATCATTATCTTTGTTGTGTTCACCCTATTGATTTTGGTCTACCATCTTGTTGATATGCAAGTGTTCAATGTGCAAAGACTCACTACGAGGAGGTTGAGTATGCTAAGATGTTGGACCTATGGGAACCCTTGTTGTGTTGATAGAGTTAGATTCAAGTAACAACTCTTCAGATTTTTTATGCTCTTCAAACAATGGGTTTCAGACTCGACTGAAGTCAACTGGGAAAGATCATCTAACGTGAGGTCAAACGAAAGGAGAGGAAGATCAAGATGACCCCTCTATAGACATAGCTAGGGAAGAGGAATGTGATTATCCCCCACTACACTTGGATTGTGTGACAAGTTTGGAATGACCTCTTCCTTGGTTTTAAAGTCTACCTCTACCTCGTCTAGTGATACATAAGGGGAATGCATTTCTACTTCGAGTCGCAACAGTCATAGACAAAGATTGTATAAGAAGAGTGAACTAGGAATATGCTTGGAACTATGTGTAGTATGTAAAAATGTATGAAAGGAATAAACATAAGAAACTATATTAATTCCTACATTATCACATACACCTCAAATACAAAAGATATGGAGAAAGCATGCATGCAAATAAATAGAAATAAGAATGAGAAACAAAAACTAAACTACTCAAAACCAAACATGCAAACCTACCAAATGAAGATGAAGAGAGTGTTGTTGATAGTTGGGATGTGGTTTATCACAAATCCAGTAGCATGACAATGTGATAAAAGTGCTTGTTGAAGGAGAGGTGAGGGCTCTTCTTTTATAGATTTTTGAGGAAAATGGACAGTGGAGATTCAAAGTTGGATGAAGGGCTAGGATTGCACAGGAATAATGATGTGTCCATGAGGTGGAGGCCAAGTGGAGGCCAAGTGGATTAGGGTTTTGACCATTTAAAGGGGGAAAGATGCTCACACATGTGTGAGCAACCTTTGAAAGTGATGGGTTAATGGCAAGGTGTAAGAAGGTGTAAGAGGGTGAGAAGACCAAAGTTGCTCACACATGTGTGAGCAACTTGAGAAAGTGATGGCTCATGGTTGAGTTCACATGTGAAGGGGGAAAAATGTGTAAGTGTGTGTAAGATGTGTAAGGCTTTGTAAGAAATGTGTAAGTGGTGTG
>MU224034.1:2016637-2027261 GCA_018584345.1 Thuja plicata
TAAGAGTCACATGTGACTTGGGTTTGCTAATCCTTTGATTAGGATTGTGCAAATGATTAGGGAGTGATTAGGTGGAAGATTAGGATTAATTAGTGGCAAGTGGGGTAGAAGGATGGGTTAGGTTAGGCAAGTGAGGTTAGGTGAGGGTTAAAGTTAGGAGCCATGTGCTCAAATAAAATTAAATGCAATATTTAATTCCAAGTGGGAGAAAAAGGGATAAACTAGGTTAGTTCAATTAATTTAAGAATTAATTAAACTTTTAGGGAAATGGAATAGGATAAGAATAAATAAATGTAAATGTATTTAATCAGGGATAGGGATAAAGAAGATTCTTAATTAAATAAATGTAAATTTATTTAATTAAAGGTAAGATAGGGATTATTAAATAAATAATAAATATCTATTTAATTAGGCTAGGATAAGGGCAATGGACAGATTTTAGTGTCTACACTATGTCTCAAGATAAGTGCATAAGAGTGAAAATAGGTAAATTATAATCAGCATGAGTCATCTAAGATAAGGTTAGAACAATCAAGAGATGACTATCGTGTTGCAAGGTATGACAGCCGAGAGAGTAGGTAGATAAGAGATAAGACAAGTTCAAATGAGAATCTCGTAGTTCTCAACCTGATACATCTAGTTGTAGATTGTGTACAGATGGGAAATGTGTAGGCAGACCCATAATAGAAACAACACTGAGTAGAGTGAAAAAGGACAGATAACAGATAGCTCATTGTTAAGACAAAATGGGACAGTTTCGCATGAAGAAGTACTTTCTCGCGCGAAGAATCTGACTGGCTCGCACGAGACTTTGCAGCCTAATGTGAAGAAATGAAGAAATGGTGAGATAGATTGGTAAACCAAATGATAGTAGATTACCAAAACATCATGTGAAGATTCATAGAGTCTCATGTGAAGATGTGCACTGAGTGGCGTGAAGATTGAAAAAATTTTCTTGAAGTTTCTCAGAAAATCAGGACAAAAATAGATAGTTTGGACCATTTTTTGAGATAGAACTTGATTATGAGACATAGATCGGAATATTCTCTGATAGAGTACTCAGTTTGTAGACTATTTTGGATAGTTTCAGATTGACAAGTTTTTTTTGGAAGTTTTAGAAACCAGTTGTTGACAAGAATGAAGTTTGGACTTTCAAACTGTTGTGATATAGGCAGTAGTCAAAAACAATTCAGCCAAGGACAAAGAAACTCGAAAGAATAGGGGAGTCTTGAAAAGTTTGGACACTTTGAGCATTTGAATATTTGGAAAATACACTCATTTATTCCTAGAAGAAAATGGTGGAGAAGACAAAATCTTTACCTCACAACTTATGTGCATGCATTCACCTCACACAGTCATTTCACCCCCGAGAGAGTGCCTATGTTTTTGGTGTTTCTAAGGACTCAATAATATATGTGAAAAGGACACCCTTGAAGTAGGGGCCAGTGTCATATACCACCTTCAAATGTCCAGGTGCATTCCTATGGTGAGAATCTATGGGAGAGAATTTTCCCTCTCCCTGCGTAAAGATTATGCCCCCTTTCAGAGGTGAACTGGGTAAGCAACTACCTACACAAGTTTGTAATAGTTTTTTGTTCACATTAGCCTCTAGTGGCCTTGCAAGAGATATTGATACATACAGCCACACTGACACCTGCAAGTGTACACCCCTACAAAGCAGGGTTGGGAGCGGTGCTGCTCAGTACAACAGACATGGCTTGCTCAAGATGTTCGACATCAAGGATCAAGAGGAAGAAATTAACAAGGCTTTGGAATCTTTTTCTTGACAAAGAAACTTTATTATAGTAGGGTGGAATCACTAGAAAAATGTGTGTACCCACTTGGGTCATTCCCAGAGGTTCAAATTTTGGCAGGTCCACTAAAGGTGACTCAGACCTGGTTTGGTTTCAAGGGTCTAAGTTTCTGATTTTCCCCAAAGCGGAAAAGAACATACTCCTCTACCTCTACACCTCACCCAAACACACAAAACATATTCATCACTGAGCTAACTCCTCTTTCAAAAATCCCAAGAGCTTATATATTTTTTATTCTCTCAGAGAGAGAAGAGCATACTCCCCTCACTTCCATGTAATGAAGAGCCTAATACCCTATTCTTCTATCAAGATTCTTAAGAGATTTTAACAAGGCCCTGTTGGAAAGTTGACAATACTGAAGTATATGAATCTATTTAGTGTTTTCATTATGGCAAAAAAGTCATATGAAGTTTTGGAGTCAGCACACATTATCAGAAGATCAGAAATTGGCTAAGTACAGAAAATAGGACAGAGCAAGGAACAAATTTTTATAGTCTTGATTAGCTTGTGTTCATTCATAATCCAAATGATATGTGCCTTTGAATATAAGCTTATAAGTATGTTTACATGCTAATTCTAAGAGGGCATGATCAGATCTGCAAGTATGAAGAAGATACAGCCAGTTGAAGAGGTACAACCAGTGAATGCCAGAACAGGACAGAGATCATGGAAAGAGCCGACAGAGATTGTTTTGGCATGGAATTTTCACTCATCCTCAGGAATTGCACCTTTGGATTAGTGATTTTTAGTGACCTAAAAATCTATGGCTAAAAGTGCATGACTTGATTCATCTGGGATAATTAGTTACAGCTATTTTGGTGAAGCGGACTGTGTGAAAAGACGTGTCTGTTCGGTTTGAGTAAAGAAGTTATAATTAATGTTAAGCCAACTTAATGAATGGTTGTGTGATTATGAAAGTGATCAAGATACATTTTAAAAGGTTTCCTAAATCCAACATGTTTGTTTCTTTTTAGGAAGTACTTATAGAAGGTCATTTGTGATGGGAAAAGTTGTGAAAG
Source organism: Thuja plicata (assembly GCA_018584345.1). Classification (NCBI taxonomy): domain Eukaryota; kingdom Viridiplantae; phylum Streptophyta; class Pinopsida; order Cupressales; family Cupressaceae; genus Thuja; species Thuja plicata. The sequence continues at coordinate 2,019,471 of MU224034.1, forward strand.
CCAGAGATAAGAAAAGCAAAGCAGAGTGTAAAAGAAGAAAAGATATATCTATCATATGTTGATGATATAGATATTGATGTAGAAGATTTCAAAGTGAAGATAAGATTTTTTTAGTTCTTTACAAGATGTTAAAGCATCAGCGCACAAAAGGAACTGATCAGACAAGCAGTGTCACATCAGCAGTTCACCTTACAGATACAGTGTGTATCAAAGATCCAGAAGGTTGTAGCCTTCACCACTTGAGAAGTGTGCTCTTGGACAGTGAGTCCACCACCCCTAATAGGGTTATTGTAAAATAATCCTAATAGAGTCTGACCCTTAACAAGGTCATTGTACTTCATGTATTGTAAAGACAACTCCTAACAGGGTTAAGGATCTTCTAACAAGGATCATAAGAAACTAGTACAGAATATTTGTGGGTACTAATTCCCACCGGGGTTTTCACCTACATTGGGTTTCCCCATAATCATATTTTGTGTTATGATTTATGTATGTTTATCTTACTTGCATTGATATTCATTTCAGTACTTGGGCATTTAAGTAAAGATTCAGATAAGCAGAAAAAGTATTAATTGATAGATCATTGATTCACCCCCCCTCTTAGTGATCCTAATCCTAACAATTGGTATCAGAGCTCTGGTCCTCAGCAAATAATTTTAACCACTTTAGGAGATCATGGATAAGGAAGAAATGAAACACCTAAAAAATAATCTTGAAGCAGCCCTTGAAGAACTTGACTCATATGAAAAAGAAAATGAAGATCTAAAACTAAAAGTTGAAGGCATGCAAATACTTATCAAGAAACTAAAAAAAGAATTAAGAAATTGTTCTTCAAATGATTTGGGGGAAGTAGTCAAAATTTGAATGAAGAAAATTCATCTCTGACAGGTCAGATTGAAGAATTGGATGAAAAGCTATATAACTATCAAGAATCCTATGATGAACAGGTCAAAGAAAACAAGCAGTTAGATGAAGAACTGAGACAAGAAAACATGGAAATCTTGGAGTTAAGAAACAACAAAGATAAGATGGAATCTGAATTGATTGCAGCAAAGAATCATATTGACAAGTTACACACAAGAAAGGATCTGATAGAATCATAGTTTTATGCTCAAAAGGTTAAAGGAGATACCAGTGGTATAGGATATAATGAAGCACAAATTCAAATTGATGCCATGCAAGAAAGAATGAAAGAACCAAAGGACACCACAGATACTAAGGAGATTGGAAATCAGACTAAAGACAATATTGAACCACCTAAGGATGAATGCAAGCTAGTTGACAAAACTTGTTATTCCTGTAACAAGCATGGACATATTGCAAGGAATTGTAAAGAGGTAAGACCCTTCAATGGTTACTATTATTCATGTAATAAATTTGGTCATAGAGCTATGAATTGTAAAAAAAGTTAGAAGAACAAGAATCAGAATAATTAAAGAAATCAGAATCAGCAAAGACATAGAAGTTATCCTCAGAAAAATGTTAGAAGCCCTTAGAAAATTACATGTCAGATGTGCAATTACAATGGACATACATCCAAGAAGTGCAATATGATGAATAATAACATCATACCTCCTATCATTTGTCACTCATGTGGAAAATTTGGACACATCTCTAAGCATTGTAGATCTAGAGCAGAGAGCCCTAAATAGTCAGAAGATTCATTATGGAATAAGGCAGGAGAAATCAAATCTGTGAAAGCTACAGAAGATATGAGCAAGATCTGGGTTGAAGTAAAGAAGGATAATGAAGAGAACAAGGTAGAAGATGCATCCTTAGTGGATGCACCGTGTACTTCTAAATAGTTGACCCTCATGGTCTTAGGGGGAGCTATTCTAGATCTGAACCCCTACGTGGCTGGTATACTCACCATCTAAGTATACACCTTGGATTACAATTGTTTGATGACATTATGGTGCTATATGGAAGAGCACACGATCTAAATATTTATCAAGAACAAGAATGGAAGTTATAGTTGCTTTCTGTGTCTACGACAAGTATTAATGGTAGAAATCTACTTTGCAATCACCAAGTCCTCACTTGCGGTCAGAATAAATGATTGGAGATCATAGAAGCCCTAGCATTTGTATTATTAATGCATTACTATTGTTCTCATCAGTGAAGAAAGGAGATTGATAATCGTTATTTGTTAAGAAAAGTAATTCAAGTTTGAAATGAAGCCCAAGCACGGACACGTCGTTTTAGAAATTAGTTGAAAAATTACTTAACAATTGAGTAAGCAGTTGGATAATCAAAGGATAACTTGCAGTCAAGTAGCAAAGCGTCACAATTGCATTCTTTAGTAGAGACTGATATCAAGAAAATCTTTGAAACATCTCGAAAGTTATTTATCAGTATGCTTTTGCGTGTGAATTTCATGAAATGAAATCTTGTTGAGCAGTGTTCTATGTGAGAGTATCAGTATAGCCATTGGAGATTTTGTTTTGGAGCTGACCTGATGTTATCCTTGGAAGCACATATATAAGTATAGCCATTGGATATTTTGTTTTGGAGCCAACCTGATGTTATCCTTGGAAGCACATATATAATTATAGCCATTGGAGATTTTGTTTTGGAGCCAACCTGATGTTATCCTTGGAAGCACATACTTATTATTGATCATCTACATGTGAATACAACAAAAGAGAATTCACATAAGAGAATAATTGATTGAAGATACAAATTTGAAATGTCATGCGAAGAAGCAGATAAAACTATTATGATAGGTCCATAGGATTCTGCGTCCATGGCCAAGGACATGGAGGATACATTCATGATTGATAATGTTGAAGTATCAATGGCAAGCAATGGATATTAATCTAGACAATTTTGAAGAAAAATTTGTGAGTACTCAAGAAGCTGAGAGTCTTTATATCAGCAAGAAGATATATTGATTTAAGATATCACAGAAAAGGAAGCAGAAAAAGAGAAGACTAAAGTGATGGAAAATTCATCCTCATTGTTGTAAAGCTTGACACCCATAACAGAATTAGACTCATGGGGAGTAAATAAGTAACTGGAAGTATATAATATGAAGGAGTCATGAAAAATAGATCAGATATTGCAAAAGAGAAGTATATGAAGAAGAGGCTCATTGAACTGGTTAGCAACTTTACACTTGATCTTAGTTCACTCAAAGCTGGTCAAGCATCCTTGAAAGAGTTTGTAGAAAAAGGTAGAAAGATTATTGCTGACTGTATGAATCAGGAAAGTTAATTTCCCATCATTATAAAGAAGATCTAGGAGGTAGAGGCTATGATAGAGAAGATAAGGAAATCTGTGGAAGATCCCTCCACCGATATCAATATGTGTATATCAGGGGCAGATTGATAAGATTGAGAAGGCAAAGAAGATAATATCAAAGGGTACAGAATATGGATTCTACCATATGATCAAGGTCCTAGCACATACTTGGAGAAGATGGAGAAGCTACAATATGCATTATGCACCCATCAACAGATTGATAATTCACTGATTGCATTTTGGGAGAAAGAGATCCAGAAGTTGCAGATTGCATATCCAGATATGTATGCTGAGTAAGTACATAGAAGTGTTTTTGAGCACCTTTGTCATTAATTTAAAAGGGGGAGTAGAGTATGAAGAATATGGACTCTAGTATATGATAAAAGGGAGATATAAGATATAGAGTTTTTATATAAAAGTATAGATAGTAACTTCACCATATTCCTTTGTTGCCATTAATGACAAAGGGCGAGAACATTGGAAAGTTGACAATACTAAATTATATGACTCTATTTAGTGTTTTCATTATGGAAAAAAATTCATATGAATTTTTGGATTCAGCACACATTATCAGAAGATCAGAAATTGGCTAAGTACAGAAAACAGGACAGAGCAAGGAATAAACTGTTAAAGTCTTGATTAGTGTGTGTTCATTTGTTATCCAAATGATATGTGCCTTTGAAGATAATCTTATGAGTATGTTTACATGCTAATTCTAAGAGAGCATGATCAGATCTGCAAGTATGAAGAAGATACAGCCAGTTGAAGAGGTACAGCCAGTGAATGCCAGAACAGGACAAAGATCATGGAAAGAACCGACAGAGATTGTTTTGGTGTGGAAGTTGCACTCATCCTTAGGACTTTCACCTTTGGATTAGTGATTTTTAGTGACCTAAAAATCTATGGTTAAAGGTGCATGACTTGATTCATCTAGGATAATTAGTTAGAGCTATTTTGGTGAAGCGGTCTGTGTGAAAAGATGTGTCTATTCAATTTGAGTAAAGCAGTTATAATTAATGTTAAGCTGACTTAATGAAGGGTTGCATGGTTATGAAAGTGATCAAGATACATTTTAAAAGGTTTCCTAAAGCTGACATGTTCATTTCTTTTGAGGAAGTACTTATAGAAGGTCATTTGTGATGGGAAAAGTTGCGGAAGCCAGAGATAAGAAAAGCAGAGCAGAGTGTAAAAGCAGCAAAGATATATCTATCATATGTTGATGATATAGATATTTATGTATAAGCTTTCAGAGTGAAGATAATATTTTTTTAGTGCTTTAAAAGAGGTTAAAGCATCAGTGCACAAAAGGAACTGATCAGAAAAGCAGTGTCACATCAGCAGTTCACCTTACAGATACAGTGTGTATCAAAGATCAAGAAGGTTGTAGCCTTCACCACTTGAGCAATGTACTCTTGGATAGTGAGTCCTTGGATAGTGATTCCATGACCCCTAACAGGATTATTTTAAAAGACTCCTAAGAGGGTTTGACCCTTAACAAGGTCACTGTACTTCATGTATTGTAAAGACAACTCCTAACAAGGTTAAGGATCTTCTAACAAGGATCATAAGAAACTAGTACAAAATATTTGTGGGTACTAATTCCCACCAGGGTTTTCACCTGCATTGGGTTTCCCCGTAATCATATTTGGTGTTATGAGTTATGTATGTTTATCTTACTTGCATTGATATTCATTTCAGTACTTAAGCATTTAAGTAAAGATTCAGATAAGCAGAAAAAGTATTAATTGATAGATCACTGATTCACCCCCCCTCTCAGTGATCCTAATCCTAACAGGCCCTAATTAGATTATGTAAATAAAGCATTGAAAATAGACACAACATTTGTGTGGGTTTGAAATTTTTTAACAAACGTGCTGTAACAAGTGTCCTACAATCAAGTAGTCAGTAAGTTTGCATAGCTATGTTTGAAGGATTCTTTGACATCTCATCCCCTAAACCACTTGTTAAGATGTATCATAAATAAACAAGAAAATCATAGAAAACATCAAACATCAATAGTCAGAAAAATAGAGATATAAAAAATAGCAAGTTAAAATTCTCTGATGGAAAATTTCACGCAAAGATTTGCAGCAGACCGCATGAAGAAACTCCAAGAATAGCGCAAAGATTTGCATGGACCAGCAAAACTTCATGCAGATATATGTAAAAATTCACACGAGAATTTTCTACAGAGACGTACGGACAGTAAATAGAATTGAAAGAAAAAAAGAGATATGAGGCCAGAGATTGAATTTTCTACCCCACGATGGGCGCCGGAAATGTATATGCTAAATGTGGGCCTCTTTAGTTAGCCATACACTTCAACATATTCATTATTCATCAATCACATACAACAATGAATATGAATTTATCCCTCATGCATGCCTAGATGAGTCGACCTATTGCCTCCTATCTAGACAGGTTTTTGAGTAGCTCTCAGAATCTAAGAGTCCAACAATCGAGACCAATCGGAGAATGGAGGATTTAATCTAGAATGTAAATGCAATATTTAATCTAGAGATGAGAAATGATATTAAGCTAGAAATGAGAAATGAGATTAAGCTAGAAATGAGAAATGAGATTAAGATAGAAATACTTGAAAGAAACTAGGCTATGCATGATTAATCTATTGCAATAGTAATAAGAACAATGAAAACTTGAATGCACATAAATATTGAGTTAAAAATCCAGCAGTGATTCAATACTTCAACAATGCATTCTCCTCTTTTTGAATGAGAGACAAGAGGATTCTTTTATAGAATGAGAGTCTAGTTTAGAATAGAAATTTTCCTTGAGAGAAACAGTCAACTGTTGGCTTTTTGAGTGAATGAAATAGTTAACTGATTTGTTGCACTTTTGAATTATAGTTAACTCAAAGTTTCCATTTCTAAACTAAAGTGAAGATTTTAAAGAGATTATTTGATTAAATAAATGAAATATGACCTAAAAAATGCACTTTCTCAATTATTTGAATAATTAAATTCAATTATTGAAATGAGGATATTTATTTAATAATCAAATTTTAATTAATTCCTTTTTATGTATTTTAGCCAAAAGGGTGAATTTATTTTAATTAAAGTGCTAGGACTTTGTAATTAAATTAATTTGATCATAGGATTTATTTAGCCAATTGTAATTGATATTTAGGAATTAAATGTAGTGCATGATTAATGCAGATTTAGAGTTTTATGCATTTGACACTTAGGTCAAGTAGAGTCAGTCAAAACTCAGAATTGCCCAGTACCATGGGACTTTGATGATTCATAAAGTTGATAAATGAAACAAAATTGGTTATGGTTGCAAGATGCTAATTTTGGGGTGTTACATGGTGTACTATTATTTTTTCTAGATAAGTATCAATATAAGAAGGTACTAAAGGAGATGCATGATGGTGTGTGCAATGGACATTTCTCATCCAAGACTATTGCTCACAAGATCCTCAAAGTTGGTTATTATTGGTCAAATATTTTCAAGGATGCTTTCACTTATGTGAGAAGTTCTTAGGAAAGCTAAAATACTAGAGTGTCAGAAGTTCTCAGGAAAGATAAAATATCAGGGAACTTTTCCACCAAGACTAATGCAAGTGGAGGAACCTTTTCAGAAATGGGAGCTAGAATGAATTTAGAATAACTGAGAGGGGAGGGGTGAATCGGTTATCCTCAGGTCTAGATGAAGTAAATAAAAACTTTCTGTATTTCAGATCTACTTGATAGTAGTAGCATAAGTCAACAACTCAATCATGCAGTTTACTGTCAATTGAAATTAGCTTGTAGAAACATAACAGTAAAGCAAACCATAAGAATTCACACAAGTTGACATAAGTATTTAATGTGGAAACCCAATATGGGAAAAAACCACCAGTAACATGCTACCAAGTTTTCACTCTTCTAGAGTGATGCCCTGTGAGGAGCCAACCTTGTTAAAGGTTACAATAACACACTGCTAGGTGTGACCTGGTTAAAGGATTTAATCACCCTGTCAGGAGTGGCCTTGTTAGAGGACTTAGAACATTCCACCTAAATGTCACCTTGTTAGAGGATTTATACAAATGACTATTAAGTCAACCTTGTTAAAGGATTTAATTAATACAATGGTAAGAAATTAATCAGCAGTTGTGATCTGGTGCATACAACTTACTTTGCAAATTCAAATCCAATTATAGCTCTGATGTTAACTTACTGAATAGCCTGCATTGTCATTTCAACCTTCTGATCTGCTTGGAAATCCGTCAAGCAATCACACATGCAACTCTCTGCTTCTGTATTTTGCCTTCTCTACTAGATCATGCCAAACAGTAAATCAACTATGCAACTTTCTTGCATACACATCCACTCTTACACTCTCAATGAATAACCCCTTGAGGTTATCGTATACCTCTCTGTCTAGGTTAGATAAATCTTTTCCCGCTTAAAAAAGATCATAGATCTTAGGTTAGGTCAGATCCAACAGATCATTCCATCTTTGCATTACATTTACTTCTCCAAAGTAGTCTCTAATTAAATCTTGAAACCATGCATTAATTATGGTTACCAATACATTAAATGATGT
>MU224034.1:2058608-2071590 GCA_018584345.1 Thuja plicata
TAGCCAAATAGATATTTAGGAATTAAATATGATGTATGATTAATACAGATTTAGGATTTTTTGCATTTGACACTCAGGTCGAGTAGAGTCAGTGAAAACTCAGAATTGCCTAGTACAATAGGACTTTAATGATTTAGAAGAATGACAAATGCAAACAAAATTGGTTAGAGTTGCAAGATGCCAATTCTGGGGTGTTACAAATATTATCCAATCCTAACAATTGGTATCAGAAATTTTGGCCCTTGGAGAAAAAGTCTAACAGCTTGAGGGAGATCATAATGGATTTGGACAGTTTGCAAGAAAACTTTGACGCTGCACTTGAAGACCTTGACAAAGAAAAAGTAGAGAATGGAGAATTGAGATTCAACATGCGAAGAGCTAAGAAATTTATAAAGAAACTTAAGGAAAAACTTGAGCTTTATAGAAGTCAAATACAAGATCTTATGGTTTAGATAAAAGAGTATTCAGATGAAGACAATTTAGATCAGGTGAGGCAACTGAAAGAAGAGAATGAAACTCTGAAAATTGAGAATGAGACTATGACTAAAGAAATACAGATACAGAAGGATGCTAAGAATAAAGTTGAAGAAGCTTTAAATAGTGCATTAGATCAAATGAAGAATGAGGCTGACAACTACAAGAACAAGTATCTAGAACTGGAGAAATACAATCAGATCATAAAAGGTGAACTTGTTGAGGCAAAGAAACACATTGAGAAACTTCACACCAGCAGTGATTTGATTGATGAACAAAGAGATGGATAGGAACCCAAAGGTGATATAACTGGTATTGGCTTCAATGAAGCTGAATGTTCAAAGAATCAGGAAGAGAAATCTAATGAGAAAATTGATGTTGAGAAACCTTCTATTGAAGAACCTAGAGAGAAGATCAGACCCTTCTAAGGTAGATGCTTTGGTTGCAACAAATTTGGACACATGAAGAGAGACTACAGAGGTAATACCCCTTTTAGAACTTTTTCTAGTTATTTTTTTAATTTCAATGGATATGGGCACAAGAAAGCAGAAAGCAAGAAACCTAATAAACTTGGATACAAACACGATAATGGAAGAGAACCTACAGTGGAACCTACATGCTTCAAATGTCATAATTTTGGACACATTATGAAGTACTATAAGTCACAAGTTAATCAGGAAAGAAGACCTCATATATGTGACAAATGCAATAATCTAGGTCATATAGCAATTTTTTTCATGTATAATGGAGCAAACAACAGAAGAGTACCACCTTCTATAAATTCACAGAAGAATGAAAGTGATGTTTGCAAGAGTGTTGCAGATTTGAATAATGGTTTTAATAGTTGTTTTAAGAAAGTAGAAGATAATATCAGTGGTAAGATTGGAAGATCAAGGAAACCAGTGAGACACTAGTTCAGGGAGAGACAGTAGACACTGCAGGATCTTCGCCTGATGGTAGCAAAGTATAATCAACCTAATTGGCTGATCGTGACCTTAAGGGGAGCATTGGATACAAACATCAGAATATATCCTGCCCTAAAATTTGTGGATTGAGCATGAGAAATCTTAGGTATGAACTTGGCTGACATCATAAAATATACATCTAAGAGCGCAACATTAGCAGATGCATATATTATGATCGCAAGATTTACAGTCGACTGGATAGTATTGGGTAAAGTGAAATTTATGACTTAAACTTGTATAAAGCACCATTTGATGACCTATTTCTTTACCATTTGATGAAGAGAGACCTAAGGAGATCAAAGAGAAAAGGAACTCAGTCTATTCTACAATTTTCATGTGTGATTGATTGAAGAAAAACTCAGAATTTAGCGGAAGAAGGGTATTTACATCATCTAGCTATGGATGCACCTATTATTTTTGATGTTGTAGATTGACCTAGGTACAAATTTAAGAAACATATGTTCAAGTCTTGTGAAGAGGATCCTGAAGGAGCATTTTATCAAACCCCTCATGGTTTATTACATGTAGAAGATATTAGGGCTTACATACATTGTAAGTATGATATACTTGGCACTGATGATATTTTCACTAAGATGGAGCATATGATTGAGAAAGGAGTTATGAAAGAAGAATACAAACACATTGATCAGTCGAGCATAATGAAAATTCTGGAGTTGTGTGAATTCAACGAAATTGAATGGATCAAGATATTGTTGAGAAGAGTATATGATCAGTTCATTTGGATAGGTCATCAGCCTATGAAGATTTTTAGTGACCTAATCCATGAAATTACTAGACTGGACAACACCGAAATCATTCCTGATGCAGAAAAACATGTAAAGAAAGAATTTGAAACCCTAACTCACTCTAAATGGGAAAGGTGGGAAATGACTGTGAATGACATCTTTCAGCAAGATGTGAGGCTAATTTCTATGATACTTGGATATAAACTCTACTACAGCATTAGACCTAACTCAGTATCTGCAGGAGTAATCATGATGGCATGGAGAATGGTGAAGGAAAATGTGAAATATAACCTATGCAAAGTACTAGCACAACAATTTCTGGAGAATGTCAAACTAATAAAGAAAGATAGAACTAAGACCTTTATATTTTCCTCACTATTGATGCATATGTTTATACACATTGAGCACAAATTTCCTTGCTTGCACCCTAGTGGTTGGAAATCAGGGATACCTACTGGTATTCTAATTTCACAGAGCTACAAAAGAAAGAATAGCACATGGGTTGATGGGGAATTGTTTTCTATGATCAAGATCCTTCAGAGACAAATGAAAACTAGGTACAAGATACATAAGGAGATTTTTGAAAGATACAAGGATACAATCCATTTCATGGTTGAAACTGATTGTGTATGTTTTGAAGCAGTCGCACCTAGAAAGAAATGGTGTTATCTCATGGGTTATGAAGTAAGTTCAAAGGTACTTACCATGCAAGTTGAACATGTTCTTGCATTAGAAGTTGATATATCAGAAGAAAGATGGGGAACATATGAGGAAAAATTAGGTAAGGTGACAGAGGAATAGACTAGAGGTCTGAGGAAAAGAAAAATTGAAAATCTTGTGCATGAATGTGGTGTAAAATTGGGATTGACAAAAGAAGAACTAAGAGAAGTGAAAAAGAAAATGATAGAAAGATATCTTAAATTGGAAAGTGATAGTACTACAACCCTTCCCACTCTTGAGGTGGTGATGGTAGATAGACCTCCTCCTCCTTCACAACAGACATCACAAGAAGGAAAGGATACTCTGAGAGTACACACCAAATCTAGCAAGCCAACAACATCTATGGAACCAAGCACTGTGAGAGAAGAAAAGAAACCTGAGAAAAGTAATCAATTATGGAAGCCTCACCTAAAGATGATAGAGAAGAGAACCATAGAAAAAGGGAAGCTTGTTTCAATTGAAAAATACTATGATAGGTATGATGAGGATGACAGACTAAAAATAGAAGATGTTGTAGTCAATCACCTTCTTCTTTTCAAAAAGACCCTACTAGAAATTGAGGGCAGCATACCAGGAGAATTGTATGGAAGACTAGAGACAAGGAAGCACTTGTCACAAATTGAAGATGAAACAATAAGGAATCAAGAAATTGATAACATTTTGCCTTTAATATCCTTACAAGAAAGAGAAAGAATATTCAAGGAATTGAAACCTTTGCTAAGGACTAAGTTAAGATTGTTGAAAATCATGGCGAGGAAGTATGATGAAGTCACTAAGGAAACTCAGAAGGCACTAGATAAAATATTGATGAACACTACTTCTAGAAAGCCTCCACCTCCTAAAACCACTTCACCTACACCATTAGGAATGGGAGAAATTTCAAAGACAGCTGAGGCAAATGCTGAGAAGAGATAAGTTGATTCACAACCAAATTTTTATGTTTCTGGTGTGGCAGTGACACTTGAAACATCACAAGATGAAAAAGATCCATTTGTAGGGAATGTGGACAACACTATAGCAGATGAAGCAGAATAGAAAGATGAAGTAGAGTAGAAAAAGGAAGAAGAGAAGAAGACATAACAGAAAGAGGTAAACACATCTTCTATCTCATTGTTGGCAAGTAGAGATGTTAATTTTGACAGCATGGATGAAGATGTGCTAGTTAAATTGGCTTTTACTACACTAAACAAAGTTAAGGAAATATCATAATAGAAAGGTGAAAAAAGGCTAAAGTGATTACAAGAGCAATTGATACTGTGAAAAAATTGCTTCCAGTACCTATTTCTTTCCAGCACAAAGATGACATTAAAAATCTGAGAATAACACTTGATGAATTTGATGGACATTATGAAAATTTGATAAAGATTGCAAAGGAGAAGGTAGAGAAGAACTATTCAGAAAAGAAGCTATCAGAAGTTTGCAAGTCCATCACATGGGACTTAGGCATTGTGAAAAATTGTTTGACAAATGCAAAGAGTTGCATTGGACATGGAAGAAAATTGTTTAGTTACTGCATGAATCCTATTAGGCATGTTTAGAATGTTGAATTCATTATTTCCAAAGAAAGGGAAACTGTGAACAGTATGATGGATAGTTGTTAAACATCTTCATAATCTATATCAAAGTTAGACAAGTAATTCACAAGAAGTTTTGCAAACCTCAGTGTATTGGATAATGAGAAAGGGAGAGTATTGACAAGATTTAATTTGCTGAAGAGTTTAATCACTCCTAATCTATCTATACTAGAGGTACATATATCAGACTTGGAGAAAGTGAAAGATTCATTAACTAAATCTATGCCAATAGAATTGAAATAAGCTGAGACCACATCATTTTCATTGAATGGCCTAATTCATATTAGTCAAATATTGTTCAAAACATGGAGTACATAAGTGAAGATCTTGGAAGATTCCTTTCAAGATATTCTGAAACTGGTGAGAAAGCACTAAATCCTATTATTTTGTATGCACCTTTGTCATTGTTGTCAAAGAGGGAGAAGAGAGAAGAAAAAATATAATATAGGAGAAGAGAAGAAAATGGGAGAAGAGACAAGAAGAGGAAGGAGAGAATATAGAGTAGACAGTTTTGTTTTTGTTGGAACACTTATTCATTTTTGTTAAGTGTTGCCATCAATGCCAAAGAGGGAGATTGTTGGAAAGTGATCAATTTTGTGTAATGTGATTCTATTTTTGGTTGTAATTTATGGAAACACATCTAGGTTACATATCGATTCCTATAAAGATAAGTTTTCTGATTCAAAAATTGACTAAGTATAGAAGCAGAGATACAAAAGTATTTTGGATATTGAAGATCGAGATTGATGAGTTATGACATGCGAGCTTAGAGGAAGAAAATATGGGGTATGTGTGACCTCCACCTAAGATCTATTTGGTTTTTTTTATGTCTAAGGCAAGTTAGGAAGAATTGAAGACAAACAGACTATAGCAGAACAACGATACAGAGCAATTGGACAATAGCAATGAGTAAGGGAGTATGAAATAGAATTATGGAAATTGGAGTTGGATTATGGTTGATGATAACCTATACTTTGACTATGCAAGAGAACTGACTATGAATTTAAATTTTACTTTATTAAATGTATTTTTTATTAGAAGTTGACTATGTAATATCTGCATTGAGAGCCGACTTGGTAAAAGAAAAAGATATTTATGTAAGATATTTTTGTAAAAGAATTAATAATAGTGTTGAGTAATATGTTGTGTGGAAGATGTGAATTGTAGAGCAGAGGATGACAGAGATCATTGATGAGTTATAAATAGGAACCATCTAAGCATTAGAGATGCTTGTTATTGTTCATTAATGAGAACATTTTATAACAGAATTCTATTGTAGAGATGTATGCTTAGTTGGCCCCTAACAAGGTGTTGTGAACCTTTAACAGGGTTGTAATTCCTTTAACAAGGAAATGTACTATGTAATATTCATCTCCTAACAGAGCTAGGTCTCCTAACAAGGACACTATACTTTAGTGCATGCTTGTGGGTATCATCCCCACTGGGGTTTTCCCTTGGTCAGGGTTTCCTCAACAACAAAATATGGTGTTATGAGTTTTGTGTCATTTTCTTATGTTCTTTTCATTACTACAAGAATATGGTTAATATTTAAATGGTTGAATAATTTAATTAAATTTAGTAATACTGATTCACCCCCCCTCTCAATATCATCCAAACCTAACAAGTAGAATCAAGCAATAAAAATATCCTAAAGATCATAAGTAGGATGCTTGATAATAAGAAGAAGGATTGGGATTCTAAGATAAACTTAGCACTATGGGAACATAGGATAACTACTAAGAAATCTACTAGTAAGTCTCTGTATGAATTGGTGTATAGAAAGAAAGATAGACTACCATTGGAAAATATGTTGCCAGCTCACTTTTTTTTGTTGAATGAAGAGATAGACCAACTAGATCATATGGAAGAAATATTTGTACAATTGGAGGAATTGGACGAGGTAAGAAGAGAATATCAACAACACAATTCCAAGATTTATCAGCAAGTGAAGGATCTTCATGATAAGAAATCAAATGACAGAAAATTTGAGGAGGGAGAATGAGTTCTCATGTGGAATGCCATAAATCGGGATAAAGGAAAGCATGAGAAGTTTTAATCTCTATGGATTGGACCATATGTAATCACATGTAAGGATGATGTGAACTCATATTACTTGCAAAACACATCAGGAGAATATGAGAATTGTCAATGCATGAACAATTCTTGAAACACTTCTTTTCTTAGGAAAAGATTATCTTTCCCATACACAGTAGATTAGGATTCATTTTCACCACCCCAATTGTAAATATCTCACCAAAACATTTCACTTCCATCTACCACATTTGGGTCTTCTCTCCTAGAGATATTTCTGAATTCTTGCAGGTATTAATTGAATACCTCATCCAGAAAGAGCCACTGTTGGAACCTTAAATTTTGGGAAAATTTAGGGGTCAAATTAGCATTAAGTATTCTTGAATAGTCTTATCTCATAGACATTTTTGGTCATCACCAGGATTTTTTATTTGATCAATTGTTGAAGAAATTGAGGTTTTCTTTAAAAAATGTCAATACCAACCTATGAGCAAGGGTCCATTTTTTACTCTCCATATTCACCTTAAAATTCAACATATTTCACCCTTAGGAGTTTAGTGTATTTCATTTTGTAAAACTTCACTAGTTTTTGGTAGTAAGATTCAAGTTAAAATATAGCTTCTAACAAATAATGTTAGGATTTTATCAAAATCAACCAAGAAGTAACAGAGTCAGCTCCATTTCGATAAGAAAAAATATGCTTTTATCGCATCAATGTTTATCAGATAAGTTCGATCATCAGTCAAATATAGAAATAATTCATCGAAAGATAAATTTATATTAAAATGAGTAATGTTGAACAAACCTATATACAATTTTATCGAAAATTATGAATTTTGATGCAACTATGTTATCTAGAAAGTTGGAAAGGACTAATGACTACATCAAAAGGAAGAGTTTCATTGAAACTTAATTTATCGATGGAGTACAAAAAGGTTTTGCTGACGAACAAAATGTCTTAAGGGGAGGTCCTTTTCGATAAAGGGTTATGAGGTTTTTATCAAAAATAACATTTTGCTGAAGCTGAAAGATCTAATAAAGATAAATATGTTTATCAAAAAGGGGAGTTTAATCGAAAAGGTTCTTGACTGAGTAATATGTATATGAATACATCTATTGATGGGAGAGGTTCTAAAATTGACCAAAAATAAATGTTATCAATGTAATAATGGACATCGAATAAAGGATATAGTAGTGCTTTGAAATTATGTTTAAATCAAAATTCCATTTCGATGTAACAATCATCAGGCTCCACTGAAAAGTAGAAAGTGTCGATGAAAGGGCATGTTTCTAACAAAGGTAAAATGGTTTGTTCGAGGTGGTGTTTTATCAAAAAGAAATCATATCAATGGAATATGTCTACGGTTTTATAGAAAGAATAGTATGAACAAATAGAAAATAGTATCGGTAAAACACTTAAAGGGTCCCAAAAAAATAAAACTTTATCAAAGAAAAATGTTGAGTCTAACAAAGAAAAAGATGTTTCTTCAAAACTCATGTTTCATCAAAAGTGATTCATGTTGAGGAAGAAGCTTTAGGGATTCACCAAAAAAGGATTATCAAAAAAACAAAGATTTCAATAAATTTTTCCACTAATTTGGTGAGAGAAAAGTTTCATCAATGGAAAAACATCAATGTAAGAAGAAATCATTTCACCAACATTTCTTATCGATGACAAAATGAGCATTGATAAAATGTAAGAAGGATAGCTCGAAGGTAAATGTTATATCAAAAATAAGCTATCAAAGAGATCAAAAATTATTTGATGAAAGACATCACTCATAACCATAAAATCTCACATTAATAGAACATTCATCATATGAAGATATCATTCATCAACATTTTGTTGTAACAAAGAAAATGATATTCGAGAAAGAAATAATAATTTCATCAAAATTGGAAAAAAGAAACATGTTTTCCATGAGTAAAACAATGTTGATAAATGTCACATCGACATAAATATTTTAAATCATGTCAGTAATGATCATTGCAATGCCACACATTTGTAACTCCTTTATACTAGATAGTGGAAAAACAAATTTGCTTGATGCGAGCATTTGAAGCATAATTCAAAGTTGAGAAAGAAAGGATTTGTGAAGGAGATTGTAGACATCCACATCTCATACCGGTAGGAAATAAAGTAGGTTACTGAAACCTCAATGGTTTATTTTTTGTTCAATATGGAGGACTCTTCCTCAAAAAACCCAAGGGCTAGGAAATAGAAAGATACCCCAAAACTAGAAGGAAATGAAGAACCAAATCCTAAGAGACATAAAAGAGAGGGTAGGCCCCTAAACTAGGACTTGTTGGACCAATTTCATAAATGCATGAAAAGGTGAAAAAGAATTAAAAATGGGGAAGATGGGCTAGAGGAAAAATATGAAGAACTTGGTGATTCAGTCAAGGAAAAATTGGATTACTACAATATGTCAACTAACAATCCAAGGAAGAAATTTGATCCAGATGAGTATATATAATGGGAAAATAATTCCCAGAAGTTAATAACATTTAATCATGAACCTTTTTTAGCTGATGACTTGATTAGAAACATGGAGAGGGAGGAAGACATAAAAAATAAGGACCTCTATGATAAGAATGTCATAGCTTATGAGTGGAAAGTGAGTAGAAATAAGATTGTGGCAAGGGCTAAGAAAATGATTGAGCATAAAGAGGAAATTTTGAATGATGTCCCCTTATATATTTTTTGAGAAAAACTAAAAGATATAAGAGTAGTGACATCTTTGGCTCACCTTTCACAAACTTCAACATTTGAATTCAGTTTTAATGACATCATCCCTTGAGAGAAGAGACACCTACACATATGAAATCAATGGAGGTATATGATGAATTTGCAAATGAATTCATAATTGGTCAAATACCAATCAACTAGATTAAGGAAGAGAGAATCTTATACTATGAGGATTTTATATCTTATCGATATTTTGTTTACACTTCAAAGCTCAAAACTCTCCTATACTGGTATAAAGGGAAATTGTTCAGAGAAAGGGAAAATAATGCTGCAAATAAAGAGGAAGTGTTAAAGGAGTTGAAAATGGAATTATAAAATGAAATGAAGTAAATGACCCCAAAAAAGTCAAGGAAGCAGGTGTAATGATTTTCCCAGGATGGGATATGAAGTCTGTTTTTATATTTGACAGTTTTGTGAGGTAGAAAAATCCATAGAAAATAATGGTGCAATTGGAAGTGGATAGAATTTACACAGGGTCTAGATATGACCCAGGACAAAAGGATATTCTTTAGTGAGCCATTTATTGTAGGGACAAAAGGCATATTCTTGTAGATACTGAAGAATCATTTGGTCATTTAATGGTCCAGCAAGTAGGGAGAACCGATCCTATAATAATAGAAAAAATGAATTTGGATGTTGCACAAATGAATCAGGATTAAGTTGAATAATTGGTTAAAGAGAGAGAGACACACACATATAAGTCTTTGTATGAACATTCAGAGGAAGAGAAACAACAGTTGCAGGAAAGAGTCACTCAAAATGTTGGGGAAGGAAAAGATACCCAATTCATTAAAAGAAGAGAATCCTCTCATGATTGTGAATAAGAATAGAGAGTGGTAGTTTCTCTGCATGATTCAATATTATCGATAATTAAAACACTAAAATTTGAGAAAAAGTTGAAAGACATTGAGGAAAATAATGAAGGAATGGTGAAAAAATTAGCAATTGAAGTAATTAAACACTGTTTCAAAGCTATGTTAGCTTATAATATGAACTCTTGGAATAAATACACAAGGGAAGCTAGGGCCCTTGAGGAGCATGATAGATTATAAAGGAGATTGGATGAAAAATACAAACATCGGATATATTGCCACCGAATGATCTCATAAAAGGCAAGGAACTACTTAAAAGTCACAAAAAAGTTATAGGGAGTTGATGGACAATATGAAGAGGTTGGAAGGGACTGAAATAGATATACTCTAAGCTATTCTACATGATAGAGCATTCCTGTCACTCAAGCAATGGAAAGACAAACTGACCAAAAGCATGTCCCGAGTTGTTTAAGAGATCAAAGGAGATTATGACTTGGCACCTCGTGTGATAAAGATTACAAACACTTTCTACAAACAGGAATATGCCATGATACATTTGTGCACCAACATTAACATGTAAAAAGATCAGGAGTACATTGATCACCTGGGAGCTATGCATTTTTTTATTTAAAAAACAATTACTTGTTTGTTAATATTGTGTGTTTATGTTTTAAAAGACAAGACTATTCAGTGAAAAGACTTATATCTTCTATATATAAGGAAGATCATCATGTAATAATAGATAGATTAAGCATAGACTTTTTACTACTTTTAGTGGTATTATATTTTTTAGTTTAAAATAAATATAAATCAAATATTTCCTTCTCAATTGAGTTCTAGAAAATATCTTATCTTGATCAGTTCTATGTGATTATCATTTAAGGTGAATGGTTTATATCTTAAATATGCTTGTAAAAAATTATATTTTGTCATTCAAGTTTGAAAAAACAAGATTCATTTAAGAAATAATTGTCTATTTATTTCTTATTCTCCTTGGTCTTTCATGGGAAAGTTAAATTCAATCACACTAATTGTGGTGGTAATATATAATCATACAACATTGGGATTATATAGTTGATAGATCCATCCATGCGGAGGATTTAAAAATTGTCTCTCAGAGTTATACATAGGGCCTAGAAGAGGGTGACTCTATAGCCCAAAGGAGAAGAAGGCACTGGTCTATCACATCTAAATTTCATTCAGCCAAATCACAATAGAAGTAGGAGATAAATATTTGTAGACACTAATTAAAGAAATAAACATTATGAGGAAGAAAAAAGGTTAGAAGAAATCAACTAATAAGTAAACAAATAAATCTATTTCAAATAAATGTCACTTTGAAGTAGACTAGAAGTAGAAAATAGAAGATAGAATCTACTATAAAAAGCATAAGTTTGGAGAATCCATTGGTGAATAGGTGCACCCTCCTAGGTCCTGCAGAGTCTGAAGTGTAGGTAAATTTAACCTCAATTTGGTCATTTCTATTAGTTGGCCAAGTCAATTGGGAAGTTTGAGCATAGAGCTTTTTTATAATTTTCCAATCTGTTAATTTGGGAACCAACAGTGTGTGCCAACATTGAAATTTTCACCCTTTCCATATAATTCTACACAAGTCTTCCAATAGCATATATATTATTTGACTCATATGTTGTGTCCTTCCATCCCCCCTATCCAATCCTTTGGATAAATCTTTACCATCTATTTAATCCATTGTTTCATATCCCTTTACCATTACCCCATCAACATCTTTGAGCATACCTTCAATAGCCATGTCCATGGTCAACTATGGGACATTTTTCAAGGGAACTATCCAAAGAAAAAGATTCTTGAGTTCTTCATTTTCTATCATGTATATGTTATCTTCCAAAAAAAAAAATCAAAAAACAAACAAACAAAGAAACAAAGAGAGGAAAAAAAAGAAAAGAGAAATAAATTCATGCATGTGTGAAAACCACCTCAATGGAACCTTGTAAAAGTACCATGATGAAAACCTGGAAAACAAGCATCATGTGTAATCCATTATCCGTTTGCATTCTACACTGGGGGAAACTTTCAAGCATGCTTCCTTATCCTCCAATTATTTTTATATCCCACATCCACCACTATCCCTTGTTTATCCTATCTACATCCATATACCCTTTTCCACTTTTGATCTTGATAAGGTTGAGGATGTTACTAAGTATCAAACATCCTATCTGTTAGCTCATTTTCTTGTATGAATAATTTAAAACAATAACAAATGTTTAACCCTCTATTCCCAACTCAGATTCATACATGAATAAGGCTAATTAACAAGGATAAAGATCCTCCTACACTTTGGGCTCCACATACCCAGGCGGGTGTACCTTTGACAGATTTACTGAATAATAGAGAATCTCACAGTGGATTAAGGATTTGCAATCCTTCTTCCTTTTATGCCAGCTTGGCCTAGGAAGGATAACCTATTGATTCACTCTTCAAGGAATCACTAAGATGAACTATATTCTTCAATACAATCAACTACACATATAAGTTCTTGACAACAAGAGGTAAATATTTTAATATTTAAATTGATGATAACAACCACATGTCAGCATATTGACCAGTGCCTAATCATGGGTGATAGATTCATAACATAGCATACACATATTAAGACAATTAATCAGAACACAATTGAACCCCAGATAGAGTGCCTTACACACTATCCTCTCATTCCTCACACCAATGTATCAGATCCTTGCACAAACCCTAATTCTTTGCAATCACCTGCAAGATTTATACTCTCCTTGAAAATAACTTACAAATAAGAACATGACTACCTTGTAATCAGTATACTCAAAATGCCTTACAAATTGAACATACAAGAATTAATTGCAAATGCAAGAAGACACCATTGACATCAAAAATGGAGATTCCATTATATTTTTATTAA
>MU224034.1:2075168-2102869 GCA_018584345.1 Thuja plicata
ACACCTTGTCATAAGTGTTTGCTATTAGAATGAGCAAATCAGTGTCCATGAAGACACTAGGTGCTATTAGTTTACCAACATCTAGTTCCCAAATATTACAATCTAGGGTAGGGGCCTTTCTCTGACTGTAAGCTACTCTAAACAGAGCTGGGGCATCAAAACTTGTGGTGGCATCTCTTTCCCACCTTCCTGAATCATATAGCCCTTCCCTAATTCTAAAGCGGGGATGTTGCGGTATTGCTTTCTTGGCTTGGGTGGCATCCCTCAAAGACAATGGTAACTGCTGTAGTAAATCCTCTCTAACATTCTATTTCTAGTAGTCAACTTGTCCGGTGAATTCAGCTCTAGGGGCCATTCTAATGTTTTTCTATCAAGACTAGAACTGGATTCTGAAATAGGAATTCTAAAATCTTCTCTGAACTGCAAATTCTACCTCAATTGGAATGCTTGGTGAATCAGTGAACTTACCCATCTTGCACAGAAGTCGCTTGAAGCTGGTTTTCTTTTGCAATTTTGTCTTTGCGTAAATGGTTTTGGTGAATGATTTAGATAGTAGTCAACTTAATCATTTTACATCCTCAATCAAATCAATCTCTCAAATTGAATTCAACTAGAGTTGCCACATGTTCTGTAATTAATTCACCAGCTTCAGTTTCGTGGTTTAACGGCTCTCTGCAACTTGTTTTATTAACTTTGAATTTGGACCGTTGATTCTGGGCACTATTCTTTGCATCAGACAGCCATTTTAATTTCCAGAAAACAACTTCTCACTGAGGACACGTGTCGGCACCGCTTATCGGCTTGTTCATTAGATGTCGAGCATCTTAGACATAAGCGAACAAGTGAGCCATCAGATACTAACAAACTTAACTGAAACTTAACATCCCACAAGTTGTATATACCTGGGCCCACCAACTACCAGATGTCGCCACCGCTTATCTGCTTACTCATTAGATGTCATGCACTTTCCCTTTAAGCTAATAAGCGGTCCGTTTGATCTTTTGAAACTTGTGCACCCTTTAATAGAGTGCCTTTACAACAGCCCGGCCCCACCAGAGACACACATCACCACCGCTTATCTGCTTGTGTGTTATATGTCATGCATCTTAAACATAAGCGGATACACTGACCGTCAGATCTTTTAATAGTTGCTTACCTTTTAACAGAACATCACTCTTAACATGCCCATCCCCACCAGAGACACGCATCGCCACCGCTTATCTGCTTACTTGTTAGATGTTGTGCACTTTGGATATAAGTGGATACACACACTGTTAGATCTTTTCACAGTTGCATGACACATAAGGTGATGATGTAAAGGGACCCATATGGCGAGACTTAGGATTTAATAAAGTGGTTAGGATATTACAAACTATAGGCGAAAAGCAACCTATTTAGTGGAGACACATAACTTAGGATGACTTAAGTGACCGAAAAAGTAATGTAGGAATAGAATAAGCCAAGGCACTTAGGGTTTTTTAGTCATTTTTTATCACTTTCAAATAGGTTGAGGGTTTAGGCACATTTTGCAGAGGCATAAAATCAAACTTAATGCCCAATTCAAAACCCTTGACACTACAAATGACAGGAGACCTCACAAAAATTAAAAGGCACACTTTGGACAAGAAACAGAACCAACACTATCTATTTATCTTTGTCTACATCCTTAGACTCTATCCCTTATCTTATTATTTTCTTCCTCCATGATCCCTTACAACCTTTCATCTCACTTATTCTATCAAAATCTTGTCCTCGTCCAATCCTAACCCCTTGATCTTGATAAAAAAATGACATTAAAATGCAAAAATGTGTTTTCAAAAGCCCCTTGACATGTCCATTACATTGATGCCCTTCATTCATTTCATCACCTTATGCCAATGTTTCTTTCAATGCTTTACATTTCCATATCTCAATCCCTAGCTTGGATAACCTTGACGAGATAGTCCTTGAAAATTACTTATGCTTCCTCTATCATTTGCTCATTTGTTTTTTGCCCATCATTTTTCTCATCCCCCTAATAATGCATTATTTCATGCTAGACATCAAGCCTAAAAAATTTAATCTTGCTTGAGAATCAGTGGTCAAATAAACATTAAAAATCATAAGAATCATAAAATATCCTAAACAAATCCTAAAATGTCCCAAAAAAATCATAAAACATACTTAAAAAATCCTAAAATGTCTTGAAAAAATCCTTAAAAACCATAAAAAATCTTGAAAATTTTCTAAGAGCATCTAATAAATATTCTGGAGACACGAACACTTCGATTGAGTATATAGCTTTGAACTTCAATAAAATCTTGATGTGATGAGACCAAGAATTAGCAGACATAAAAACATCATTATCAAACTCTTAGCTCAAATACGTGAACTATGGCATGAATCATTTCAGCATGAAGGTAGGATGGTTGTTTGTTTGATTTTTTTATTATTTTGATTTTATTTTTGGTGACGTGCCTTTTAGATTTTCCAAGATGTCTCTGAATAGATTTTATCTCCAAGATTTCTTTGGCTAGAAGGGAAAGGATTAGACATGTTCAGTTGTTTGTTCCTTGTGGATTTCTCCTTAGTAATATCACGACTCATATTAGGATATGATTTTCTAAGATCATCAAGTGCACATGGGCCTCATGTAAACTGGGGGCATTCCTTGATTGTCTGATGTATTTCTATTAATGCACTCAATATGTCAATTCATTTAGATCTAAAGCATATCCAAATGAGGTCATCTATTTTTTCACATAATCTTGATGATGCTATTATCACTTTAAAAGAACAATAATTCTCATCACCTGGATTTCCTCATTCATTATTTGAATATCCCTTCATCTCTTCTTTCATCAATCATATCTCCCATCATCTTCTCATCTTCATTTTTTTTTATTTCTTGTCACATTGTGATCATTCAATTTCTTTATCTATGTGATATATGCCTCTTGAATAAAATTTCAAATAAATCAGCTTGCTTCTTTGAATATCATCACCCTTTGATCAATCAATCAATCCTTTTGTCAACTTGTCTTGTGCTCATATCAATCCCAATCAGCTTATCAATAAGCATCAATACTAGAGCATTACCCTATAATCATCATTCATATTGATTTATCTACTTACAATAAATCTTTTCCCCTCTATCTCATCTTCTTGAAATCGATATATCCTACATTAGTCTATCAATCAACATCAATCTAATCTTATATGTTTGCAATCAATCAAATCGCTGCAAATCAATTCTAAAATGCACAATCAACTATCGAATAGTTTAATCAACTTTATGTTAGAATGAATTTAGAATAACTGAGAGGGGGGTGAATCAGTTATCCTCAGGTCTAGATGTGCCAATTAAAATTTTATAGCACTTTAAACAACTTAGATCTACTCGATAACAACAGCATATGTCAGCAACATAAATATGCAGTTTACTGTTCAAATGTAATCATCTTGCAGAAACTTAACAGTAAAACACAACATAAACATTCATACAAGTTGACACCAATATTTAACTTGGAAACCCAATTTGGGAAAAACCACCAGTAACATGCTACCAATTTTTCACTCTTATGAAGTGAGCTCTTCTAGGAGCCAACCCTGTTTAAGGTTACAAAACACATTGCTAAATGTGACCTGGTTAAAGGATTTTATCACCCTGTAAGGAGTGGCCTTGTTAGAGGTCTTAGAACATTCCACCTAAATGTCACCTTGCTCAAAAAGGATTTATACAATGACTGTTAGGTCAACCTGGTTACAGGATTTTGACTGATATAATGGTTAGAAAGTAATCAGCAGGTGTGATCTGATACATACAACTTATTTTGCAAATCCATATCCAATTCAGCTCTAATGCTAATTCACTGAGTGGCCTCCATTCTTATTTCAATCTTCAGATCTACTTCGAAATCCGTCAAGCAATCACTTTCACAACTTTCTACTTCTTTTTTTATCCTTCTCTGCTAGATCATTCCAATCAGTCAATTAACCATGCAATCCTCTTGCATACTCTTAGCATATATTTCTCATACCTTGAATAGCCTCTCAAGGTTATCTTATACCTCTTCATCTAGGTAAAATAAATATTTGCCTCTTAATCAAGATCATAGATCTTAGGTTTTTTGAAGGGACTTTGTGACCGGGTCTGCCAACAGATGTAAGTTGTCACTAGGTACCGGGGTACCAGCCAACTTCACCTGTAAAGGTTTTCTGGGGAAATGAGATTTCGTGGGCCTTCAAGCACGTGAGATTCGGGTCTCGATAGTATGGGAGCTTAGTTGGGGATGTGGCTATTTTGTTTGGGGGGATAATTAGTTATCTTGGCTCGTCTTCTCTGGGGATTCGAATAAGCGGGGTTTCCTACAAGCATACACTAACTTTACCAAATAAACTTCAAAAAATAATGTAGGGTCATAAATATTTCATCTACCTATACTTATGCCAAATATTCAAAACATCAACCAAGCTCTAACATGCTACACTAAATACCAAAGAAATACAGAACCATCAGTTAATATTTAATCAATAGCGAGGGAAAAGAAGGTCGTTAATCTACTTAAAATATCAGAGCAAGGGACATAAAGAACATACAACACAAAATATCATTAATCTGGAGATCAGAATGCTAACAACATCATTTATAGAACCCTTCATTCTTTATTAACATGTTTCCAGCAAGCACTCGTGCATACAATAATGGTGGCTCCAGGGGAGCATTTAACTACTAAAAGATTCTAAAAACTAAGGAGCATTGAGCTCTACAACTAAGAACTGATAAAATTGAAATGCTACTAGCTATGAGCTGCAAAATCATCAATTTTTCCAACCCTTCGAATGAGGTCAGACTTCTTATTTATACACAAACTTTTGACCTAAAACTAACCTAAATTATTTTACACTCAACAATATAATACTATTTTTGGTGGTCGATACTACCTGCACCACGCTTCCAAAGACCTCGAGATGGAAAATGTCTGACATGTCAGAAGAATAAGACAAGAAAAGAGGAGTGGAAGAATCAGCCTCGAGGAGAGAGCCAGGAGGAGAAAAGAAGAAATTTGATCCCCCAGAGATCGAGGCTACATGCCTCATAAATGGAAGAGTGGCTCACTGTCTCCAATATGTCAGGTGTTGCTTTGGGGTTACACCTTGGGAAGACCACCTATCATAATCATCCTCTAAGCCGACATGCCTTTTTGTAGTTACCTTCTTTCTGACACTCTTATTAACTGCCTTGAAAGTGATCGGTCAGCCTTGGGAACCAGGACACGAATCACTTTAAAGAATTCAAAAACATTGGATCTAGGACTTCGGGATCCGGAAGCTTGCGCCCCCAAAGAATAAAGAATACCACTAACATATGGTTGATGGAATTCTCTAGACTTTGGATAACCTTATTGTTCCTTATTGTTTTTTAATGTCTCCAATATCTGGCTTATTCCTTCTTCATCTATGTCTTTAATATTGTCCAATTGACTACAAATAGCCTCCAATTTTTCCTCGACATCTCCGGCCTCATTCCAGAATTCATCCACCATCTTCACAGCATCATGTGCCCTGATCATTGTCTTGGATAATATAGATAACCTTCCCTCATTTAAATCTTTGGCAACTAGATACAGATATTCCATCCATTCATCAAATTTACTGAGGACGTAGTCCTCTGGGGTGCACGTCCCAGTGGTGAAGGGATCGATTTGCAATATTCCAACCATAAATGCTTGAAACAAGCCCAAGGGGTATTGGGCCATGGTCACCTTTTCTTTCAAGGCCTTAACTAGTTCCTTGCACACCTCAATTTTGAGGCCAAGTCTGGAGTACTGGGCCTGGAGGGAATCATATGATTTGTCTCCCAAAATTCTCGCCTCTATGGCAGCTTCTTCTCCGATGTTGCAAATTTATTCCAACCTGGCCCTCCATTTCTCATACTTCTCTAAGTCTTGCTCCCATATAAGAGTGAAGATATTTGCTTGGTTGATAAGGATGTAGATCTAATAAAGGTCCATGAGGGATGCAACTAGAAATTGTCTCATGGCAGCTACCTGCTCGGTGGCCCACCCATCTACAGCCTGCGCCTTCTTCTTCATGGCCTAGAGGGAATCCACGTCACCCTATGCGAGCAGAAATTTGTAGGTAGAAGTTTCTGGGTGGACCTCGGCTAGAGGCCATGTAAGTTCTAAAAGAAGTGCAAGGATATTGGCATTAGTCTCTCTTTCCTCCTTCAACTTCTGGACCTGTTTGAAATATTGGGCCTCTACTGCTTTAGTGGCCTCCCTTAGTAGGTCTAGTTCACCTTGCTTGTCTCTTCTCCCCAATGCCACTTCTATCATGTTATATTCTTTGGGCCTTACGGCCACTACATCTGCATCTAAATGAGGTGTTGCAATAGTCACAACTATGTTTTTGGTTGGCCCGGTCTGGAGGGTATGGACCTTCTGTGCCCTCTTGGGCTTATGAGCCTCTACATGTCGGGCCATTATTTTGGCCAAGGAGAGTGGAACTTTTGCTGCTACCACTGGGGTCTTAGTCTTCCTTGATTCCACCAGCCATTGCAGTGGCTAGGGTGGCTTTGCCATTAGGACCTGAGCATCTAGATTCTCTTCAAAACCCGGCAGTGCATTCCCAGAATGTTCAATGTCATCAGACTCCTTTTCTCTTTCATGTTCCTGTTCTTTCTCATGTTCTCCAAAGGCCTCAGTGTTCATCACTGTGTCAATGTTCTTTTTAGTGATATATAGGACTTCTCCTTCTCCGGCATCCATATCACCTATATCTTCAAGGACTTCCTCGTCCCTCTCAGCATCAGTTGATCTGGCGTTTTCATTTCTTGAGTCTTCCTGGTCATTCTGATGTTGTTGCTCTTCAACCTCATTGGCCTCATTTGCTAGAACATTTTCCTCCATCAGGACATCTTCAGGAGGTGGGTGAGGTTTCTAGCCAAATTTTAGCAATGCAACTTCCTTTACCACCTCACCAAATGTTCTCTAGGGCATTTGGTCACCCAGAGTAACCAAAGGTGTTTGGAGCATGATGGTTGGGGGTATGGTTGATCCCATGGGTCTAGGTTTTCCAACCATTGGATGTTCATCTGTGGTTTTCCTTGGTGTATCTATGGCCTCTTGGGCTGGTTTTTCCTCCCACTCATGCTCCTTATGTCTGTCATCCTGAGGATCCTGTTCTGATGCAAATCCCTCCTCTGGAACTTCCTTTTCGGCGGGGATCTCCTCTTTATCCTGAGTGGCAATTTCCTCAACCGCTTGACCAATGTCCTCCTATAAGTTCATGATTTCATCCACCCCAAACACATCATCAAAATCATCATATGGGGGAGGGTTGTCAGGGAACTCTTCAAGTTTGGGAGAATCCAAACTAACGTCGACTAAAGACACAATTGGCATACCGGGGCTAGTAGCCACACTTGGGGTAGGGTTCACCTTCTTCTTATTCTTTCTCAGTAGTGGGACCCCAGTTTCCAAAATGTCGATAGAATCCACTTTAGTGAAAGTCTGTCTACTCATCATCGCAGCCAATGATGGAGATCTTGCCGAGTGAGAAGCCATTGGAGTTACGAGGAGACTGGAGGATATCTGCGTGCTTATTTGTTGACTGACCAGCCTCGTTGACTCCATCTATTTTTTCAATTGTACCATCAAAGGGGTGGGGCCTTGGGGAGCTACCTTAGCTGGGTCACCCTCTTTATCTTTCCCTTTTCTCATGCTAGGTCCAGCGGCAGTGAAAAATGGAGTGGCCTTTCAGACTGTTGGTTTCTTCCGGGTGCTCTTGGGACACACCCAAGCAAAATATTAGTGACTCGCCTCCAAAATAGGGTGACATACTCCCTCAATTTTCAATTCTTCTAGGGTGGCCCAATCCACCGGTGGGAGATCCAACTTGTCCAATCCCTAATCCTTGTATGTTGGGTCTTCTAGGGATCCGTCATCTGAAAATCCCTTCAGAAAAGTTTGAAGGTCGAGCACCTTCATGAGTCCTTTGGACATGCGTGAATTTTGACAGGCCCAGAGATCAAAACTATCCTAGCAGTCTGCCCAAAAATATTCAATATCTTCTTCATGTGGCGGGGATACCCAGGGAAGTGTTGTCGCAATCTTGCCTAGGGGATCATAGTTCTTTCTAGCATGGTGGAATTCCACCAGTCCCAGGCTTTTTAATTCACTATCTGCCTCCCTTGTCGCGGCAAGGCTGCATGTATAATTTCCACACAAGAATGGAAATTGGACATTGATGACCTTCTTTAATGTAAAGAAGGCGTGTAGGTCCATCATCTGCCAGCAAAACTCCAAAAGAATGACTTTTTCCCCACAATACCAGGGAAGAATATAGGTTTTCTCAGAGAAGCCAGTCACCCAAATGTAAGTGTGGTGCTTGATCTGAATAAAGTAGTGGCCATAAGTGTTGACCAAGTTCATCACCTCTTGCGATAATCAGTACCCAATGTCATGGGTAAGTGTTAGGATATTATGGTAAATTAAATTATCATTTACCTGGCATAAATTTAGGAAACTGAGTTCCCATTGTACTTGGGGATAATGATCCCATGGGGTCAACTGGCCCAGCCCGTTCCCAAGTTCACCAACTATTCCCAAACCAGGAAAATCTAATCTTTGTTGGGCTAATACTCATAGTACATAGGATTTCATGTATAACTTGTAACTCTAGATGACACCCTTAAGCTACATGTCCACATGATTGGCAATGATGGCTACCCAGTTAAAATTTTGGTTACGGGTGGTGATGCAGTAAAGAAAGTAGTACATCCATGTCGAGAAATCTCAGGCATGGGGCAATCTGAAGATCTTGCACAGAAATATGATGCCTGCCTGAATGGGCTCTATGAAATCCTCATGGGGGATTTCCAACTTAATCCTTTTATGGTCCCTCTTCAGGGATTTCAGCCAGTGAGTGTTAAGGTATTGCTAGGAGATGAGAGAAGCTTCCTCAAACTCCTGTAGTGACTTGGTCCAGTTGAAGACAATGGACCCCTGAAATTGCAGAATGCCAAGCCCTGAGGCAAAAGTTGTTGTGTCCAGGGTGACGATTGTTGCTAGATATTGTAGTGGTTGGGGATTGGCAAACAGAATAGTCTGAGTAGGTGCATTGTACAATGTTTCCAGCTAAAGTATTAGTTCTAGGGATTGCACCACACAGGGCAAGTTCATCACCTTTATAATGCTGGAGGCGGCCAAGTGAGTGGCCATATTTTCTCCGTCGGCCTTTAATCATTATATGGCTTGAATCAAGCCCTACATTTTAGCCCCAAGTCTAGGTTCTTTGTCTATTATTTCCCATACTTTGGAGTCCACCTTAGACCCCACATGAATGCATTTCTTTGGATATTTGGAGGTCAAGGGAAACTTTTCTAACATCTTTTTGACCTTGGTTTTTGTGGCCACCCAGGTGGAGGTGGTAGGAAGCTCCGGGCTGTCAGGAGGAGTGATTACTTCAGAAATTTTGATCAATTATCTGCAACCTACAATACCAGAGAACCGTTAGAACATGGAATGTATAAAAAGAATACTAGAAACTCTGGGGGATTCATCACCATCCTGCACCTGCCCAACAAGTGTTAGCATATATCAAAAATCTCAGAATAACTGAAATAGACGTGAGTTAGATTATGGGGTGTTGAACTAAGTGATAGGGGGAAATGAAAGACAAGGGACTCTTCGGGACCCGGAGTCTAGATAAACTAGTCATTATCAATGTGACCGATAGCAAGTCATATTTGGCTAACATGAGTCATCACATGGCCATGTGACAAATGGTGTAAAGGCATTAATGGCGACAAGTGGGCTGACATGGGGCAAATTGAATGCCAGATGGGACAAGGTTTAAATGCCCACTCATGGGAATTTAATCCCGCCATTTAAGGTGATAGGACAGGGGAGAGATAAAGTTGCCATGGCTCAACTTGGCAAGGTGCCAAGCTTGAACTGTGGCGACTTCCTCTCGACGAGCTTGGTAAGGTGATGGAAAAGAGTTGCGATGGAGCACAATGAGCTTGATAGAATGGAAGGATACACATAAAATATACACAAGTTTACAAAGGGCCAAAGGCTGAGGCTGAGGCTGAGGGCTAAGACATATATACACTAAAACATAGGGAACCGAAGCCCCACAAGTGCTCAAGCAAAGCTCATAGAATGATGACAACATATATACACTATTTACAGATTATTTACATGATTATACAATGCTTACACAGCCACATGGGCTACCTAATGACAATATACATTACATACATTAATTTACAGCTACATAGAGGGTGGACAACCCTCTGGCAGAGCCAACCCACCAAGGAGAGGCAAACCAAGAGTAAAACACCAAAGAGGAAAATGGCAAAACCAAAAAAAAGACAAAACAAAAACAAAAGGAAACAATGAGAACTAAACAGCAAGAAACCAGGGAAGGGAAAACCCAAAACCTACCTAGAAATATGAAGAAAAGTAGGGGAGAAGAACACCAAGAGTGCTCAGAATAATTCTACCCTCGAACGATCATGAACGGACACTGCAATTCAACTTGTAATTGACCACTAAGCACAGAGCAATTCACAGTTTAATCGCCTAAGAATCTCTCTGAATTCTCTAAGTGTTTTAATCATGGTAACTGTGAAAGTGATGGGTAATTTCCATTTATACTCTTAGGGAAAAAACAAGTTATACTCTCCTCCACAAACTCTGGAATAGGTGAACCTCCAGACTCCGGCCCTGGGGATTCCATGCAACTATGCCTTCTCATGAAAGGAGATAGGGTTGAAGAGAACCCTGGAGTTTGGAATCTAGCTCTGGAAGAAAAAAAGACTCTGAGACCAAGCCCAAAGTCACGAAAGATAGAAATAAAAAGTATGGTGCCTCGCGGGAGCAAATACCAGAGAAGAAAAACAAAGGAAACAAAAAAAACAAGGCAAGAGCCAAAAGTGAAAAGAGGGGACCCAACATTTTGTATACAAAATGTAGGGATGGGTATGCAGGGCATAAAAAATGGCGACCATCTGGGAAGAATGCCTTAGTGCATTCAAGAATTGTAGAATCTCTAGTTACAAAAATTCGAATCAATCATTACTTGGAGCATCCTGCTTGCAAGGTGTGAAGTGTCTCTAAAAATCTGGCCCATACATGATTCAATCCTTGGTCCTTCATTAATTGTGAAGTGTGTGCTTTGAAAGGAAGTCAAACCGATGACCTCGGGGAGAAGTAGAGAAGAGGAACTAAATATATCAAACCAAAGTCATCAAATCTTGCTCATTTCCCCCAGATACAAGAATTTCTTCATTCTTTAGTTCTTTCCTTTCCTTTCTTTTCCTTTTCTGAGTGGGAAGGAAGTACTTCTTTCACCTCGGACCTCAATCTTAGCCAATTTTTGAGGTAGTACTTCTTTCACCTTTCCACCCAATTCAAATTGCCAAATGGGGAAGATAATTTCAGACCCAGAAAGAATTTAAATGTTTTTCAGACATAGGCCAACAAACTAGTGCGGCCAATCTACTCTCTGTGTGTCCGATTACTTGTTCCTTTTGATTTTGGTCTAACTAATTTCCAAACTTTTGGGAGATGAATCCGATGAAGATTACTCATAGCCTATTACCAAACTGATAGAATAACTCTGGAGCACAGACCAATTCCACCATGCTAACAATAGATTCCAAGTTCACCACAATGCGGAAGGTATCGTTTCAGAGACTAGATATTATGTGAAGCATACCAGTCTACAAAGGGGTAGGAAAAACACTGGGAACCCAGAAAAGAAAGAACGAAGCCAAAAAACACAATGAAAATAAAAAGGGGCAGTCCCAAAGGACAGCCAACAAAACTATTTACAAGGCAAGGCACCCCAAACAGAGCACTAGGAAGGATATTTACAAGAACAACTTTACATAAAGTACATATCTAGACAAACTCACCTCATTCAAAATAATGCTTGAGAAAATTTCCATTAACAGGAAATGGAACGGCTTCTTCGGTCATGGTACTAAGGCAATAAGTATTTTCCCTACAGATCTAAGATATCAAGTATGGTCCAAGCTAGAGCCATTGGAATTTGTTGTGTTTTCCTTTCTTTTCCCGGGCCTTGTCCCACAAAAGGAATAAGTCTAAAATCTGAAAGGCCTTATACTTGGCTCTTGGGTCAAACCATCATTTTACTACTTCTTGGTGATGCGCAAAGTGTTCAAGGGTTGTGTCTCTCTATTCTTCCATTCGCACTAGATTTAGGAGTCATACTTCCATGATGTTGTCTCGGTTATCAAATTCCTGCATGAACTACAATACCGGGATCAGTAAGTTAATGGGGAACACTGGATTTTGGCCATAAACTAGGTGGAATGGGGAAGTCCCCAGGTCTTCCTTTATTTGGATACGATCTGCCCAAAGAGAGAATCTAAGCTTTTGGTGCTAGTCCCTGGGATTCTATTCTAATAGATGTCTAATCGCCTCAAGTAAATTTTTGTTGGTCGATTCATCAACACCGTTCCCCTGAGCGTAATAGTTGCTGGAGAACTTTAGAGTGATCTTTCTATCATAGGTCCATTCAAGTAATTGTGCTAAAGAGAATGTCAGACCATTGTCACATACTATAGTAAAAGGAATTCCAAATCATGTGATGATGTTTTCTTCTAGGAATCTTATGACTACATCTGCCATGTTATTTTTACAAGGGATCGCTTCAGACCACCAGGTGCAATAATCAGTAGTAGTCAAGATGTACTGGTATTTGGCAAATGAGTTGGGGTTGATTTCCCTAATAAAGTCAAATGCCCATTGGGCAAAAGGTCTACCTTTGAAGGCCGACTGGAAAGGCATAGCCAGGTTCCACTCATGATGTGTCACAGTTTGGCAAGTGTGGCATTTCCTGACGTGAGTGTAGACATCCTTAAAGATATAGGGCCAATAGTATCTGGCCCAGAGGATCTGATGGGAAGTGGCGTCAGTTGAGCCATGCCTGGTTCCAAACTGCCCATGGAATTCTTTGATTATGTTTGTAGCTTGAACCCTATCAATGCACCAGAGGTATACTCCCTCATAGTTCCTAAGAAAAAGAGTGGCATTCTTGATCATGAAGTGTGCACTTTTCAATCACAGGGTGCGACGTTTGTTTGGAGGCAATCCCTCCAGGCATCTGTTATTCAACAATAAGTACACCATGTTTGTGTACCATGGATCCTAAGTGATGGACTCCACTGTATATGCCTAACATTCAATGTGTGGAGTCTCTTCTACCATTGCTCTACATAGTCCCTAGCCTCAGAATATCTTCATGGGTTTCATTTATAAATCATACTCTTGGAGGATGGCCATCTATTTCACCCGTCTTTCACCCAGTTCACTCTGCATCAGTAGAGATTTTACTGCCTGGTTTGGGATGATAGCATGTACTTTTCTCTGGAGGATATAATGCTGGAATTTCTTCATGGCGTAGACAAGAGTAAAGGCCTATTTTTCCCAAGGCAAGTACCAGACTTTGGCATTCTTAAAGGGGGATCTCATGAAAGCTATTGGTCGTTCCTCCCCTTTGATCTTCTGGGTCAAAACTGTCATAGTAGAATGTGACAAGGCAAAGGAATATATGTAAAAGGGGAGGGACTAGTCCAGGCTAGCCAAGACTAGGGCCTTCATTATCATTTGTTTAATCTAGGTGAACGCCTACATTGTCTCTAGGCTCCACTCAATTTAAGTATCTTTCTTCATCATTTCATTGAGTGGCTTTACAATCTCAGCAAATCCTGTGATGAGCCACTAGACAAAATTGATCTTTCCAAAGAAAGATCTCATTTCCTTCTTTCTTCCAGGCATTTGTAGGTTTAGCATTGCTTCAAATCTCTCAAGGTCAATGGATATACCCTTCTTGGAGACAATATTCCTGAGCAACTTCCCTTCAGTGACCCCAAATATGCATTTCTTAGGGTTGAGGGATATTCCATACCGGCGACACCTCTCACAAATTTGGGTGAGGTGGGTAGAATGATCATGCCTATCCCAGGAAAAGATGGTCAAATCATCCATGTAGATGATTATACACTAGTTTACTAGGCTTTCAAATGAAATTTTAATAGCCTTTTGAAATGTGGCCCCTGCGTTGATCAGGCCAAAGGGCATTCTCTGGTATGCAAACATTCCCCACTTGGTGGTAAATGTTATTTTGTCTCTATCTTTGTATTTAACTTTGACTTGGTTATACCTAGAGTACCCATCCAAGAAAGACATCATTTGTGATCCATTCACAATTTTCAATACCTCATCCAACGAGGGGAGAGGGTGATTATCCTTCTTGGAGGCTTTGTTTAAATTTTAGAAATCCACACAAAAGCGGATCTCACCGCTTTTCTTCCTCACAGGGACCAGGTTGGCAACCCACATAGTATGCCAGATTGGAAAGATGATCTGGGCTGACAGCAATTTTTTGGACCTCTTGATGGATCAGAGGCTCTATTAGTGGGTTTACCAGCCTTTACTTTTGTCGGAAAGGCTTAGTGTCAAGTTTAAGTGGGATAGTATGAGTCATAATGGATGTGTCATAGGTTTTCAAATCCTTATACCCCCACATGATTACACTAATGTATTCTCAGAGAACCGTGATAATCTTCTTCTTCTCCTCTGGGGAGCAGGAGGTGCCAATGTGTATCATTTTCTCTTCATCGGGCAAGCTGATGTTCACTTTTTTAAATTTTCCTCCCTCAAAGGAGAATGATATCTTATCCTAGCCCTGAGGGTTCGAGTTAAAGATTTGTTCAAGTGTGACCATCCCCTTATGGATGATTTTGGTTGGTAGGTCCATGATTCTGTCATCTTCATCACTTTGCCCAGTATCATTGTGATCTCTCTCCTCCACTATCTAGTCCTCAAAGACACCAACATTGGCCATAAAGGCCAAGATATGTTGATCATCTTCAAAGACCTGAAAATGGGTGACATTTTCTAGAATGGATAGGGTGGGGACCATCTCAATAGAGAATTTTTGGAGTCGGGATCCAACCATTGTTACAAGCGTGCTGGTAGAAACAACAAGGGCATCCGGGACATAATTCCATCTTTAGGGAATACGATCAATGTCGAAGGCATCAAAATATTTGATAAGGCTCCATGCCCGATTGTGGTATGCGGCCATCCTTTTTTCATGATAGGTGTATTGACTCTGTACTTTCTTAACAGTCAACTCTGAATTACCCAGAGCCCAGAGGTGAGTGATTCCTTTCCTTAGTGCAAATAGGAGTCCAAGGACCAAAGCCTCATACTCCATGACATTATTTGTGCAGTTGAACTGCAACCTATAGGATGCAAGGAAGGATTTCCCCCATGGGTTGATCAATTCCACTTTGGCCCCACAGCCTTGTTTAGATCAGGTGCCATCAAACTTAAGGCTCCATAAGTCATCATTTGTTGTCTGGGGCTAGGAAAACGAACTGGTCTTTGGATTGTTCTTGGGAAGATTGGGAGGAGTTTCCTCCGGCGCTGATGATACATGGGTGAGGTTTGCCTCTGGGGAGATTTTTGGTTGGGATCCCTAGACAAATGGCACTGAAGAGGCAATGTTAGCATAAGTACTAGGTCCCAGGGAATCAGCTATGTATTCTTCCTTCTGGAGGGTTTCGATATGCCAGGTAGCAGTAGCAAGGCAAGGCTCACACTCTAGCTCCAAATGTTTTTGATAATGCACCTGGAACCAAGTGTCAGATAAGAAAGTGGTGGGGCTTTCCATGGTACCCTGAGAGTTAACCTCAACCCTCAGTTTCTCTTCCAAGTCCTGGGTTCTCTGAGAAACTATGGGGTCCTCCCCGGGGGTGAAATTGAATGTTAAGATCTCAAGGGGTTTGTACACCCTGGGGGAAGTCTTAGAGAAAAGGACTTTATTTACCCTCCCCATTTCAGTGAGGGCCTATTTCATATGGGGCTCACTTTCAACCTGGATCTTATTAGATTCTCCCTCCCAAGGGAGCCACAAGTGGGGAAAGTCAGTCGAGAAATATCTGTTCAGGGACTTAGACCAATTGCGACTTAGTAACATCTCATAAGTCTCTAGGATGTCCACCACCTAGATGTCAATCACGTTGGCTATCCTAGGGTCCTTGATGAGTTGAATCTGGATGTTCTTCAGTTCACCCACCATTTTTACAGTAGTTTTATCTAGCTAGATTACTACACTGTTAGACGGGGTGGGGTGGAATTTGAGCTTCTGGT
The DNA here is from genome assembly GCA_018584345.1 of Thuja plicata. Lineage (NCBI taxonomy): Eukaryota > Viridiplantae > Streptophyta > Pinopsida > Cupressales > Cupressaceae > Thuja > Thuja plicata. The sequence goes on from MU224034.1 coordinate 2,091,347, forward strand.
ATATGGATAAAGGCATGATGTTGCCCAAAGCCCTAAAATCTACCAGGAAATTGTGTATATTCTTTTCTTGTATGTTCAAACCTAGTAGGAAGGGAGGATCCTTAGTATTACCCCAAAAAATAGCCGCATTGGTGTCATCAAAAGTGACCATCTTGGGTGGGCGACTAACGGTTTCTGGGTTTCCCAAGAGATTTAGAAGAGACTTCCTCTGCTCAGGATAGTTTTGCAAAACTTCTATCAAGGTCATGGAGGTGGTAGTTCATTCTAACACCTTTGTGATGTCAAACCTTCCTCCTGGGAATTGGTGGCTTCCCTCGGTCGGTTCCTTACCTTGGAGAGAGCCAAGGTCTTTCAGAGGGATGAATTGATCAGTTGTGTTGTCCCGAGGAGGAGTGTCTTTAGGAGGTGTAGGTGTATAAACTAGTCCTTTACTAGCTTGACTCCGAGTGTTGTAGGGATTCCGTGGGTTGGTGAAGAAACTAGCCTCAAAGGCCAGAATAGATTCATCAAAGAACCCATGTAGTTAGGGTTCCTCTTCATCTTCTCTGCCTGACCCAAAGAAGATGGTCTCATAGGTTAATGCACTGTGAGTGGGCTCTTGTATAGGATGCTCTAGGGGAGTAGGATCAGAATTTTTTTGTCTGTCCAGCTGGGAAATCATGATGAATTTCTCTAGCATAGCATAGTTCACCTCATTATGAGAGCCTGTGTCATGCAACCTACACTAGTTAGTCATGGGCTGGAAGTCTACAACAGGTGAAAAATGGGAAGGTCCAGCGCTACCTTGATTGGTATTTTGATTTGGAGGAGTACCTCCGGCATTGGCATGGTTGTTCCATTGTTGTTGATTGGGCTGGGGCCTGTTGTTGAAATTTCTTCCTCCAGCATTGTTATTTTATTGGCCAGAGAAAATATTCCCTCTTTGGGAATTGGTGTTGTGGGGTGCAAGGGACCCTGCCTTCAGCTGTCCCATGTCCACAGTTAGTGAGGACAACATTTGCCAGAGGGATTCGACCTCAGTGGATAGCTGAGTATTCGGGTCACAATGTGATGGTTGTTGTTGTTGGTTCCCTGGAAAAGTAGCAGCATTCACCGGAGTCGAGGGTGGAGATCCTCCAACCACGGATGACTAAAAGAAAGGCACTCCGAAAGGTTGTGCTTGTGGTTGTTGCATTTTTTGTGGCTGGTTCCGGGGAAAGGATTCCAGACCTAGTGTTGTCTAAACTTGGGATGGATATACATACTGTGTCTGCTGGTCTATTGGCAGTGGTGGGGGATTCATGGCCATCACAGGGGCACCCATTGTCTAATTTGGGTTATATCCCATGGCATAAGAATTTCTGCCGGGTATCATGTTAAAGGGCATGCTCTGCCCAATCCTTCCCAAAGATTTGTTAAGACTATGGGACAACTCCAAGGCCAGGTTGTAAACCTTTACCAATGTATCCTGATCACCCAGGGTGGTTGTTCTCTAGAGGAGAGTGGCAATGAAAGGGTCCATTGTGTTAACATAGATCTAGATGCTTACATCCACGGATGGGATGAAGGGACCCCTGCACCACTTCAGGGCACGTTGGAACCAGTGGTTGAATGTTGCAAGGGGCTCATTCGGTTCCTTCCTAATAGAGATGAAATAGTTGTGGGACCACGCTAGGTCCATGTGTACATGGAAGACAGCCAAGAAGGTGTCCTCCATGTCCTACCAGATATTGATGAAGTTGGCGGGAGGGTTAAGGTACCATTTTAGCTCATTCTGTCGCAGGAATAGAGGGAACATTCGGGTCACAATGTCTTGATGTTGGATCCGATGTTAGTTCATGGCATCTTTGTATGCCTATAGATGCTCTTCTATAGTTTGTGAGCCTAAGTGCTCATATCGGGGACAAATCTTTTTTGGGTGCGCAGGAAGATCATTGACTACAACCAGAAAAGTTCCCATCAGGGACCCAGTGTTGCCAAAATACGCAGCTATTAGGGGTGCTATATTTTGACTGGGTTGAATGTTAATTCCTAGGTTCATCTAGGTATTTGGGTATTCTGAGTTGTAGCAGATCCCCAGACAATGGTGGCTGGTTTGGCTTTCGAGCTCTGTTTCTTTCAAGCAGGAAGCTTGAGTTCAAAAAACCTTCCAGGATTGGGAGCTAATCTCATGACTCTTTCGAATCTCATGGGTGAAAATGATCCAATCCCATTGAAGGTATGACTCCTAAAACTATGGCTTGGGGAACCCTCAGGCGGTGTAAAATTGAAATCCTCAGAGAGGGACAAGTTCATGCCCTCCTTCTAGCACCAGTTTCTGTTGATGGGACTTTGTGACCAGGTCCGCCAATAGATGTAAGTTGTCACCGGGTAATGGGGTACCAGCCAACTTCACCTGTAAAGGTTTTCCAAGGAAATGAGATTCCCCAGGCCTTTAAGCAAATGAGAGTCAGGTCTCGATAGTGCGGAAGCTTAGTTGTGGATGTGACTATTTTGTTTGGGGGGATAGCTGGTTATGTTGGCTCATCTTCTCTGGGGATTTGAATAAGCGAGGTTTCCTGCAAGCATACACTAACATTACCAAATAAGCTTCAAAATATATTGTAGGGTTAGAAATATTTCATCTACCTCTAGTTATGCCAAACATTCAAAACATCAACCAAGCTCTAACATGCTACACTAAATACCAAAGAAATACAAAACCATCAGTTCATATTTAATCAATAGCAAGGGAAAAGAAGGTCGTTAATCTACTTAAAATATCAAAGCAAGGGACATAAAGAACATACAACACAAAATACCATTAATTTGGAGATCAGAATGCTAACAACATCATTGATAGAACCCTTCATTCTTCATTAACATGTTTCCAGCAAGCACTGGTGCATACAATAATGGTGGCTCCAGGGGAGCATTTAACTACTGAAAGCTTCTAAAAACTAAGGAGCATTGAGCTCTGCAACTAAGAACTGATAAAAATGAAATGCAACTAGCTATGGACTACAAAATCATCAATTTTTCTTACCCTTGGAATGAGGTCGGACTCCTTATTTATACACAAAATTTTGACCTAAAACTAACCTAACTTATTTTACACTCAACAATATAATACTATTTCCAATGGCCGGTACTACCTGCACCATGCTACAAAAGACCTCCAGATGGAAAAGGTCTGATATGTCAGAAGAATAAGACAAGAAAAGAGGAGTGGAATAATTGGCCTTGAGAAGAGAGCCAGGAGGAGAAAAGAAGAAATCTGGTCCCCTAGGGATCGAGGCTACATGCCTCATAAATGGAAGAGAGACTCACTATCTCCAATGTGCCAGGTGTTACTTTGGGTCAGTGCCTTGGGAAGACAACCTATCGTAATCATCCTCTAAGCTGACGTGCCTTGTTGTGGTTACCTACTTTTTGACACTCTTATTAACTACCTTGAAAGTGACTGGTCGGCCTTGGGAACCAGGACACAGGTCACTTTAAAGAATTCAAAAATGTTGGATCTGGGACTTCAGGATCTAGAAGCTTATGCCCCCAAAGAATAAAGAATACAACCAATATTTGGTTGATGGAATTCTCCAGAATTCAGAGAACCTTGTTTTTCCTAACTATTTTTAAATGTCTCCAATACCTAGCTTATGCCTTCTTCATCTATGTCTTTAATACTGTCCCATTGACTGTGAACAGCCTCCAATTTTTCCTTGCCATCTCAGGCCCCGTTCCAAAATTCATCCACCATCTTCATGGCGTCATGTTCCCTAATCATTGTCTTGGATAATCTAGATAACCTACCCTGGTCAAAATCTCCGGCAACCAGATATAGGGATTCCATCTGTTCATCAAATTTATTGAGGATGTAGTCCTCTGATGTACATGTCCTGGTGGTGAAGGGATCGACTTGCAATATTCCAACCACAAATGCTTGAAACAAGCCCAAGGGGTATTGGGTCATGCTCACCTTTTCTTTAAAGGCCTTAACTAGTTCCTTGCACACCTCAATTTTGAGGCCAAGTCTGGAGTATTGGGGCTAGAGGGAATCATATGATTCATCTCCCAAAATTTCCACCTCTGTGGCAGCTTCTTCTCCGATGTTACAAATTTCTTCCAACCTGGCCCTCCATTTATCATACTTCTCTAATTCTTGCTCCTATATAAGAGAGAATCCATTTTCTTGGTTGATAAGGACGTCGATCCAATAAAGGTCCAAGAGGGACGTCACTAGAAATTGTCTTATGGAAGCTACCTGCTTGGCAGCCCACCCCTCTACAGCTTGCACCTTCTTCTTCATGGTCTGGAGGGAATCCACGTTTCCCTGTGCGAGTGGCAATCCAGAGATAGAAGCTTTTGGGTGGACCTAAGCCAGAGGTCGTGTAAGTTCTACCAGAAGTGTGAGGAGATTGGCATTAGTCTGTCTTTCCTCCTTCAACTTCTGGCCCTGTTTGAAATATTGGGCCTCTACTGATTTAGTGGCCTCCCTTAGTAGGTCCAGTTCACCTTGCTTGTCTCTTCTCCCCAGTGCCACTTCTGTGATGCTATAGTCTTTGGGCCTTATAGTCGCTACATCTACATCTGGAGGAGGTGTTGCAATAGTCACAACTATGTTTCTGGTTGGCCCGGTCTGGAGGGTATGGACCATCCGTGCCCTCTTGGGCTTATGAGCCTCTACATGTCGGGCCATCATTTTGGCCAAGGAGAGTGGAAATTCTTCTGCTACCACCAAGGCCTTCCTCTTCCTTGATTCCACTAGCCATTGGGGCAGCTGGGGAAGCTTTGCGGTTAGGACCTAAGCATCTAGATTCTCTTCAAAACCTGGCGGTGTGTTCCTGGAATGTTCAATATCATCGAAATCCTTTTCTCTTCCTTGTTCCTATTCTTTCTCCTATTATCTAGAGGCCTCAGTGTTCATCACCATGTCAGTGTTCTTTTTAGTGATATCCAGGACTTCTCCTTCTCTGGAATCCATAGCACCTGTATCTTAGGGGACTTCCTTGTCCCTCTCAGCATCAGTTGATCCAATGTTTTCATTTCCTGGGTCTTCTTGTTCATTCTACTACTGCTTCTCTTCAACCTCATTGGCCTCATTTGCTGGAACATTTTCCTCCATTGGGACATCTTTAGGAGGTGGGTGAGGTTTTTGGCCAAAGTTTAACAATGCAGACACCTTTACCACCTCACCAAATGTGCTCTAGGGAATTTGGTCACCCAGAGTAACCAAAGGCATTTGGAGAGTAATGGTTGGGGGTACGGTTGATCCCATGGGTCTGGGTTCCCCAACCATTGATTGTTCATCTATGGTTTTCCTTGGTGTATCTTTGGCCACTTGGGCTGGCATTTCCTCCCACTCATGCTCCCTATGTGTGTCATCCTGAGGATCTTGTTCTGATGCAAATCCCTCCTCCAGAACTTCCTTTTCCACAAGGATCTCCTCTTTATCCTGAGCGACAATTTCCTCAACCACTTGACCAATGTCCTCCTATGAGTTCATGATTTCATCCACCCCAAACACATCATCAAAATAATCATGTGGGGGAGGGTTGTCAAGGATCTCTTCAAGTTTGGGGAAATCCAAACTGACGTCGACTGAAGGCACAACCGACATACCAAGGCTAGTGGCCGCACTTGGGGTAGGGGTCACCTTCTTCTTCTTTCTCAGAAGTGGCACCCTATTTTCCAAAATGCTGGTAGACTCCACCTCATCAAAAGTCTATCTACTCATCATTGCAGCCAATGACAGAGATCCCACCAGGCGAGCAGATGCCATTGGAGTTATGAGGAGATCAAAGGATATCTGCATGCTTATTTGTTGACTGATCAGCCTCGCTGACTCCATCTATTTTTGCAATTGTACCATCAAAGGGGTGGGTCCTTGGGGAGGTACCTTAGCTAGGATGCCCTCTTTATCTTTCCCTTTTCTCATGCTAGGTCCAGTGGTGGCACAAGATGGAGTGGCCTTTCAAACCGTTGGTTTCTTCTGGGTGCTCTTGGGACACACCTGGGCAAAATATTGGTGACTCACCTCCAAAATAGGGTGACATACTCCCTCGATTGTCAAGTCTTTTGGGGTGGCCCAATCCACCGAGGGGAGATCCAACTTGTCCAATCCCTGCTCCTTGTATGTCAAGTCTTCTAGGGGTCTGTCATCTAAAAATCCCTTTGGAAAATTTTGAAGGTCGAGCGCCTTCATGAGTCCTTTAGACGTGCGTGAATGCTGACAGGCCTAGAGATCAAAACTATCTTGGAAGTCTGCCCAAAAATCTTCAATATATTCTTCATGTGGTGGGGTTGCCAGGGGAAGTGTTGTGGCAATCTTTCCTAGGGGATCATAGTTCTTTCTGGCATGGTGGAATTCCACCAATCCTAGGATTTTTAATTCACTATATGCCTCCCTTGCTGCGGTGAGGCTGCATGTATAATTTCTGGATGAGAATGGAAATGGGTTGTTGATGAGCTTATTTAATGTAAAGAAGGCATGCAGGTCCATCATCTATCAGCAGAACTCTAAAAGAATGATTCTGTCCCAGCAATACCAGGGAAGAAGATAGGGTTTCCCAGAGAATTCGGTCACCCAAATGTAAGTGTGGTGCTGGAAATGAATAAAGTAGTGGCCATAAGTGCTGACCAAGTTCATTGCCTCCTAAGATAATCAGTACCTGGTGTCTCAGGTAAGTGTTAGGATATTATGGTAAATGAATGTATCATTTACCCAATAGAAATTTAGGAAACTGAGTTCCCATTGTACTTGGAGATAATGATCCCATGGGGTCAACTAGCCTGGCCTATTCCCAAGTTCACCAATTGTTACCAAACCTGGAAAAGCCAATCTTTTTTGGGCTAGTACCCATAGTACATAGGATGTCATGTAGAACTTGGAACTCTGGATGAAGCCCTTCAGCTGCGTGTCCACATGATTGGCAATGATGGTTGCCCAATTGAAAGTTTGGTTATGGGTGGTGATGTAGTAAAGAAAGTAGTACATGCATGTCGATAAATCCTGGGCATGGGGAACTCCAAAGATCCTACACATAAATATGATGCCCGCCTGAATGGGCTCTATGAAATCCCCACGGGGGATTTCCAACTTCATCCTTTTATGGTCCCTCTTCGGGGATTTCAGCCAGTGAGTGTTAAGGTATTTCCGGGAGACTAGAGTAGCTTCCTCAAACTCATGTAGTGACTTGGTTCAGTTGAAGATAATGGACCCCTAAAATTTCAGAATCCCCAGCCCTGAGGAAAACATTTCTATGTCTAGGGTGATGATTATTGCTGGATATTGTAGCGGCTGGGGATCGACAAGTAGAACAGTCTGAGTAGGTGCATTGTACAATGTTTCCAGCTGAGGTATTAGTTCTAGTGATTGCACCACATAGGGAAATTTCATGGCCTTTATAATTCCGGAGGTGGCCAAGTGAGTGGCCATATTATCTTTGTCGGCCTTTAATCAGTATATGGCTTGAATCAAGCCCAAATTCTGGGCTCTGTGTCATTTATTTCCCATACTTTGGAGTCCACCTTAGACCCCACAAGAATTCCTTCCTTTGGATATTTGGAGGTCAAGGGAAACTTTTCTAACATCTTTTTAGCCTTGGTTTTTGTGGCCGCCTGGTTGGAGGTCGTAGGTAGCTCCGGGCTGTCAGGAGGAGTGATTAATTCAGACATTTTGATATATTATCCGCAACCTACAAGACCGTAGAACTGTTAGAACATGGAATGTATAAAAAGAATACTAGAAACTCTGGGGGATTCGTCACCACCCTACACCTATCCAACAAGTGTTAGCATATATCAAAAATCCTAGAATACCTGAAATAGACGTGAGTTAGATTTCGTGGTGTTGAACTAAGTGATAGGGGGAAATGAAAGACAAGCGACTCTTTGGGACCCAGAGTCTAGATAAACTAGCTATTATCGACGTGACCGATAGAAAGCCATATTTGGCTGACATGAGCCATCACATGGCCACGCGATAGATGGCGTAAAGGCATTAATGGCGACAAGTGGGCTGATACAGGGCAAATTGAATGCCAGATGGGACAAGGTTTAAATGCCCACTCATGGGAAATTAATCCTATCATTTAAGGTGATAGGATAGGGGAGAGAGAAATTTTCCATGGCTCGACTCGGCAAGGTGTTGAGATCAAACCGTGGTGACTTCCTCTCGACGAGCTTGGTAAGGTGATGGAAAAGAGTCGCGACAAAGCGTGATGAGCTCGACAGAATGGAAGGATACACACAAAATATACACAAGTTTACAAAGGGCCAAAGGCTAAGGCCAAGGGCTGAGACATATATACACTAAAACACAGGGAACTAAAGCCCCATGAGTGCTAAGGTGAAGCTCATAGAATGACGGTGACATATATACATTATTTATAGATTATTTACATGATTATATAATGCTTACACAGCCACACAAGATACCCAATGACAATATACATTACATACATTAATTTACAACTGCACAGAGGGTGGACAACCCTCTAGTAGAGCCAACCCACCAGTGGGAGGCAAACCAAGAGCAAAACACCAAAGACAAAAATTGCAAAACCAGACAAAAGAGGAAACAAAAACAAAAGGAAACAGCGAGAGCCAGACAGCAAGAAACCAGAGAAGGGAAAACCCAAAACCTACCTAGAAACACGAAGAAAAGTAGGGGAGAAGAACACCAGTAACACTTGGAAACAAGTCTACCCTCGAACAATCATGAATGGACACCGCAAGTCAACTTGTAATCAACCTCTAAGCATAGAGCAATTTGCAGTTTAATCACAGTTTAATCACCTAAGAATCTCTCTGAATGCTCTAAGTGTTTTAATCGCGGTAACTGTTAAAGTGATGGTTAATTTCCATTTATACTCTTAGGGTAAAAACAAGTTATACTCTCCTCCACAAACTCCAGAACAAGCGAACCTCCAGACTACGGGCCCAGGGATTCCATGCAACTATGCCTTCTGGCAAAAGGAGACGGGGTTGAAGAGAATCCCAGAGTTCAGAATTTGGCTCTAGAAGAACATAAGACTCCGGGATCGAGCCTGGAGTCATGAAAGACAGAAATAAAAAGGATGACACCTTGTGGGAGAAAAGCCCAGAGAAGAAATACAAAGGAAACCAAAATAACAAGGCAAGAGCCAAAAGCGAAAAGAGGGGACCCAACATTTTGCACACAAAATGTAGGGATGGGTATGCAGGGCATAATAAGGTTAGGTTAGATCCAATGGATCTTTCCATCATTTACATTTAATTTACTTCTCCAAAGCAATCACTAATTAAATCTTGAATCCATGTGTTAATTATGGTTACCCGTGCATTTAAATAGTGTGGACCAATCATGCTTATCCTTAATTAACTTTACATGTCCCAATATATTCAATTATGTCGGCTATAGATCTCAAAATCTCAACAATTACCGAAATACTGCTGCTCGGCCAACACTGTATCTTAGTGTTATAGATAAACAACACATTACTTTGTCAATGTGCCAACTAATCAAGTACCCTTATAATTTCCCATAACTCAACCATTTCACTCAGTCTTCTTGTTATCGTTGCCTCAAATATTCTTCAACAATCAATATATATGGTATTCAAAAAGATAGCAATAGTCTTACCAGTTAAGGTTTGACATCAATGAAAAAACAACAATTGTTTACATTTTAGCTTTCCAACAATCTCCCTCTTTGGCATTGATGGCAACACTAAACATTAAAAATATAATTTTACAAACATAGTTACCATACAATCCAAAAGGTCTACATGTGTTCCTTGATATGAAAAAATCTTCATTAATGTCTTTAGCTTCATTCTGATTCTCATCTTGTAAAACATTTCTCTCTTTGTGTCTATAATCACACTAAAATCTTTGTATTTCTATTCATCTGTAGATTCCCTCTTTCAGTAAACTCTCCCTTTTTCTCTAAGTAAACTCTCCCTCTTTGAAAACAATGCCAAAGATGTTGACATCTTCATCATGCATATTCTTTTGTTCTAACTCAGTATCATGTTTTTCCTGTCATCTTGCTTATGAATGATCCTATTTTTTGTCCTTGTCTTTCTTTCACAGCTTTAGGTAGCATCCTAAAGTGTGACTGCATGTGCATCAATGTGTCAAATATTCTGAATATAACATTTGATGCAATAGTTCCATTCTGAACTAGTTAGCCTCAGTTAGGGGAATCACCCCTAATTTACCTCGCAGATACTCATGAGCATCCTTGGGTAGTGCTTTAGAAAATATGTCTGCTAACTATTCTTTAATATGCACATATTCCAATCTCACTTCCTTGTTCTGAACTAGCTCTCTCAAGTAATGATACTTGATAGCTATATGCTTTTTCTTAGAGTGCATCACATGGTTCTTAGAAATATTAATGGCACTCATGTTATCACAATATATGAAAATTGGTTCTGTGATCTCCTCTTTTATACACTTCAGTAGTATCTTCAACCACACAATATTAGAGCAGTTAACTGCTACTGCCACATACTCAGCTTTAGATGTAGATTGTGAGGTGCAATTTTGTTTCTTGCTTTTCCATGAAACCAATATCTTTCTGGTGCAGGAGCACCTTTGTCAAGGAGAAACTCGATTAATAATTCAAAGCTTGGCTAGGCCTATAAGGTCTATTTTGAATGTAAATGTGGCCATTAGAGCCATCCCAATGAATTTTTATAAATGTGTAATGACAAATGAAGTCCTAGGTTAATAGGTATTTGCATAAATGTCAAAAATGCACAAGTTGCATAAAAGTTGTAAAGCAAAGTTCTAAACTTTCATTAAAATTTGTAAAAGGGATGATTATGAAAGGTAGTTGATAGTTCAAAACTACCAATTAGTCTTTAAATACCAATTTATGGTCAAACCAATTCAGAATAGAAGGAAGGATTTATGTTTTGAACAAATTTGGAACATTTTCAAGTTCTTGTTTTGATTGAATTTTCAGTTTTCTTCTTGTTTCCAGGTCTTTTACAGCCATGTACAGCCTGTAAATGATGTAAATATGATTTAATTTGATGGTGTAGTGAATAATATTCCTTTTGGCTTTGGTTTGGTTCATTTTTATTAATATTTGAACAAGTTATGGTCGTTTTGGTGAAAGTTGCTATTTGCAGATTTGGTACTTCTTGATAACAGTCATGTTGAAACAAATGGTATGAACACATATGGATGAACCAGATACTCTAATTGGATTATTTGGAAATATATGTGAATCTAATTTCTTTTCATTTTTTTTATAGTTTTTTTCATTAAGATTTGCAGAAAATATAAACATTTTGGTGAAACTAGTTTTTCAGATATTATCAATGAAAGAGCAGGCATTGATTTGGTACTATAGAACGTTTTAGCCATTGGAAAATTAAATGGTTTATATATTTGGGAACTAGATTCACCTATGGTTTATTTCCATTTGGTTTGGAGTTATTTTTATTTGTTTTCAGAAAGTTATGCAATGCCCTAGATGGGTAATGGTAAAATGGTGGTTGTTTTGGGACAGCAGAAATGGTACTTAGTACAGAGACCGTAATTATTTATTTAACCGTTGGATCTTCCTAA